>OY365817.1:7254274-7396774 GCA_959347315.1 Bimastos eiseni
TGTAGCAAAAATGGATATAGGTCAAACTATAATATTGCAATAAAATTACTATGGATATGGGTCAAATTGTAATGCTACAGCAAATTTGAAACAGTCGCGATTTTGTGCATTGCTATTTTGTGATCTCGGTTTTGACGGTTGCTGTTTTGTGATCGCGGTTATTAACCTAAACCAGTATATATATGGGTGAGACGAAATACTGAAAATAACGAGTCCTCGGGCTAATAGCAAGGGCTTAAAGTGTGCCTGGACAATCATGGACGGCGTCCAGGCACTTATTTTCGAGGCTGGACGCCGTCCTGCCACTTATTTGGCCAGCAGAGCCTTGACGCCGTCCATGAGCGTCCATGCAGCAGTGCAAATCCTCTATAAGCGAACGTTATTATCAATAGGAAAAGCAAGAGGAAAAAATTCGCGCTTCGCGCGTTTACAAACATTTTTTTTCCAACTTTCAAAACGATGCCGGCGCCATTGGTCCCATGTCGACAATTTCACAAAGGAAAGCAATTCTCTGTAGGCCTACGCTTTAAATTACAGCAAATATTGCACCAACAAATAATTGACGACTAAATAATGGTTGATGGACAAAAAGCCTAACGAATGATAACAAATTCTATTTTTCGCCCATTGTATTTGATTAAATAGAAGTTGGATTGACAATAATAATGTCTGCAAATTCAGCTTCTGGTTCAGCAAGAACCATTTTTGTCAAATCAATTTCTATTTAGGCAAATATTCTATTCGATGATCCAACTTTTATTTCAGTATTATGTTTATCTAAATGGCATCGGTTTTGGAAGAATTTCGTTCACTCACCCAACTTCTATTCCAGCATCTTTACTATCAGCAATCCAACTTGTATTTTAACGAACACAGTGGACCATATTGCACGAACCATTTGTCGTCGACTTAATATGTTGGTGCTCCAATCCGCCTCTGGTGCTCCGCCTTTGCAATTTTTAGTTCTTAACTTTTTGACACTTTGTGTCGATGTGTGACAAGGGGTAGAGGGATCGACGAAATGTGACGTCACATCATCACGTCAAAATACATAAATTTATTAAAAACTTAGATTCATTTAAACAAGTTCCACTTAATTAGCAGTAGTTGTTACCACAATTAAACAACACTAATTACGAATATGACAGTCTTTCATCGTGAGGAATGCATAAGAATGTAGGCCTAATCATTATAGGCTACTTAATTTTTCCATTTTTCTTCGTTCTACTATTATAATTTGAAATATTTTATAGTTAACATTTTTTGGCATAATTATAAGAAAATTTGCGTTACATTCTGGACATGCGGTTGGATTTTGGGGGAGCTCAGGGCCTTGTGGCGTGACGCCATATTGGAGGGGGTCACGGCATTTGTGACGACGCGTGACGAAGGGGAGGGTTAAAACTCGTTAAAAATTGCGTGACCTCATTTATGGACGGCTCCCCTAGCGTCCAGACACTTCTTTTTTCACACTTTAAGCACTGCTAATAGCACAGTCATAGTCAGGCGGATTGTTCCCTCATAATTGAAGAAGGTATTTCTTCACTAACTCAAAGCTAGTTTTGGAAGAGCTTTTGTTCTCGGAAAGTGACCGAACAATTTGCACTTTTGCGGATACGTATCGAGCCCAGACAAGAGTCAGCACATTGCGCGATGTACTGAGTAGGCCTACACGGTGTGTGTTGGCTTAAGCCAGCATCAAAGTTAACCCATGCTATTTTATGCACCGATGGCAATCGAGCGTAAACGGCTCTCTGCACGAATCGCTAGACGACCACGTGTTGCAGCAGCAGACAAAAGATCGTTAATGACGAGGCAAGTGCATGGAAGCATATCGATTGCATCATCACTCACATCCATTCCTCCTTCTCTCCCTCCTTCTCTCCCTCCTTCTCTCCCTCCCTTCCTCCTTCTATCCCTTTCTTCTTTCCTTCCTCCCTCCTTCTCTCCCCTCTTCCTCTCCCTCCATATCCTCCCTATCTCCTTACAAAAATACTTGTTTAATATCCAAAAGTCTGATTTAATGGCGGACGAGAGAGAACAGATGAATGAAACGGAACCGAATGAATTTCCATATTCAACATTATCTTTATTTTCACTAGAAACAGATAGGCTTCATTCAGCAGCAGATAGGCTCACAATATAACTCCTCTGGGCATTGAGTCCATTGGGGGCAGGGGGTGGGTGCGCTAAGCCATCGGGATTTCAGTGCAGTTGCTGTGCTGTTCCATCGCAAATGCAAATCATTCACTCAGCGCATTAAATGAGAGTAAACTTACTAAATTTATATATATATATATATATATACGCGGATAGAGAGATCAACCGTTGGTGAACTGACCTTATTAACGAGGCGTTCGAGCTCCTTAGTGGCCAGATCAAGGTCAGCATCCTCCTCCTCCTCCTCTGCGTGGATCTTCTTCTTATCCTGCAGCGCATTGTTATTTGTCTCCAAATCGCAGTTACTCGCCATGTTCTTCACTTACAGAAATCGTTGGAAATGCGATGCTAGTGACACGAGGAAAGCATTTTGAAAATGTTTTAAGAGGCCTACGTTTAAATGCTTAATCATTTTCTGCTGAGAGGTAATAAAGAGTTAAATTGAAAGCAACATGTGACATGAGGGTGTAGGCTTGATATGTGGAGGGAAGATCCAACGCAAATGTTTAGTTGCGGTGCTTCTGTGCCCAGAAGATGTAAGTAGCAAATGATTCGGGTCCTATATACATGTAAATAAATTCAAATGAAGTTTGAGTTCCTAGACTGTTTAATGAAGAGTAGGCTAATATGGAGTAAATTTAGAAGTTCCTAGCATTCCAAAAATTGGAAAAAAGTTGAAAAACAAAGTGAAGCTGGATACATTTTATGGCAGGTTTATGAACCCTTAAATCTGATCCCGACTTCCATCATAAAGTTTTATCTACGGTTCGATCACAGTAAATGATAATAATTAGTAATTAGTCGGTTTAATCTGACAGAGTGGACGTAACGCAGGACTTCTAACAGATAGATTTATTTCGTGAAGACTTATAATAAGAGCATGTTTACAAATGAAGGGACGAGGAGCCGTCGGCCACATACCTCCATCAACTGAAATGAAGGAGCGAGAGGATAAGCGTGGGCCCATCTGGATCGGCCATGCAGTGATAGCATTAGCGATTACAATTATGTTGCTGTGTAGGGTACACGTATTGGATTTCATAGATTCTATAGAGGCTTAATGGTAGGCAACATTTATGGCACATGAAAGTAACAGACTGGATGTCTGTTACTTTCATGTGCCGTAAATCAACCCATTGTAGGCCTACGCTGATTCAAGCTGTAAGCTGTAGTTGTGACGGTGTCTGAAGCCGTGTTAGTGTCATACACAATTAAATGGTCAGCTCCGACTTTTCCAACTCAACCATAAGCACCTGCGATTTCACATGACTATAATTATAGTCTAGAACTGTATACTACGTACCTTGTTTAGATATGCAGCAGAAGTTATTGATCTATAAGCCTGTTTGCTCTACAAAGTTCAAAATGCGTTCACGAGGTCTAAGGCATGTATAGGCGTGTAACAATGGCTGATCATAGTATCGTGCTCATACTTATTTATTCTAGATTAGACTATTGTTTTTCTGCTCCATTAGGTCTAAAAACCAACTACGCCGCAATTAGGTGTACATACGTGTGCACAGATGTGTAGGCCTACGACTGACTGTAGAATGCCTAGGCTGATATCTGGTTAGCTGTGCTGTCGGTTTCTAGAGCAAGTGCCAGTTGCATGCATCTAAACGTATCACTTATACGTTATGACTAAACTACAGTATAGATTGTCTAAGGCTGCCGAAAGAATTTAGCAAATCGGAGTCGATCCATTCTACCCAGCAGAGCAGCCCTCCCTCCGTCCCTCCCTCTGCTGTTTACTACTCGTTCTCGACTCGTATACTATTCTCGCAATGGGCCTATAGGCCAACCAATATTCATGCACTCAACCTGCGCATGCCTCTGCACACCTTGGCAATAGTAATTGGACACGAAAGTCTTCTGCAGATGTAAACAGTAATAAATCCTAAAAATTTCCCAGCGCCCACCAAAGTCATGTCAGGGTTACTCGCCAATGTTATACAAAATGAAGTCCGCAATAGGAATAGTTCCGTTGCCAGATGAAAATCCGTGGAGATGATGAATCAGAAACTAGTAGCAAGATCACAGAGCCAGTCTACAGCAAGAGGTCCAACTGCCATTGACTATAGTAATATGTCTCGTTTATACTGAGGCTTCAAAAGTGGCTCAATAGTGTGACGAAGGCGTTTTTGTGACCGATGTCGTCTGAACGCGCTCAGGTGTTGTCTCAGGTGCCGAAGGAGAGGGAGGAGAGGGGAGGAGAGGGAGGGAAGAAAGGGAGGAGGATGAGGAGGGAGGAGGGATCCAGGGACAAAGCTCGAGTACACGGTAAAATTTCCCAGATTTACAAGTAGGCTATATATAGTGTGCACTTATGCTTTGTAATAATGCCTCAATCGATATCGTGAAAGAGCGCTGCATAAACGTTCCTTACAATACATCATATCAATGATAGCATTAGCGGTTACCATTATGTTGCTGCGTAGCCCAATTCACAGGGTTCAAAAGAATAAATTCATCTTTAAGTTAAATGATAGTTCATCATAATGTGATAGTAAATGATATAATTATGCATATTTATATCTAATTATGCTTAGGCGTGACACCAGTCACCACGAGGGAATCTTCTCTGCCTTGCACAGACCAGTGTACGTTATGTGTTCAATCCCTAAGATGACTATCATCCTTACTCCATGACCAAGGGAGGGGTTCCGATATAAACGGCGAGGGCCCACCGCTAACTGCACAGACAAACGATAAATTTATTTTTGCAGTTTGTCAGTCTATAAAAAACACACCTAGCCCACAATGCATACAAAAGCTTTCTCTGTTAATTGTTGTCGTGCATAAACATAACATAGTACACTAGTAGTGTATTCTAACCATGAGAAGGGGGTAATTTTCAAGATGACTTTCAACGTGGCCGCCGAAGGCTAAAATTTTCAACGAATTTATATGAAAAGCACTATTCAACCTTGGGGTCATTCTTGGAGGAGCTCTCCTTCGCCCATCATGTTAACTCGCCAATTCGGTCGCAGCTGCTTTTACCAGTTGCGTCAACTTCGGGTTGTCTCCCGTTTCCACTCTGCCAGTGCTGCGCACAGCTACTCTCGTCAGCGCTTTCGTCACGATCATCTCGACCACTGCGCAGCCCTATATACACATATATTATATATATATTTATTTATCTATATAAGTAAACAGAGAATTCTGTCTGTCTGTGTGTCCTTGGCAGGCAATGCATTTTCACAGTTTTAGAGATATTCACTTCAAAAGTTCCCCGTTGGCTCTCTGGGAAGACTTGATACATGCAGAGCAGCCCTCCCTCCTTCTTTAAGTCCGCGCACACCGTCTTCCACGTCTCCAGGGCCAAAAACCTGTTTCACCACCCTAAGGAATTTTCTTTTTCAGTCGCCAGGATCGACACACGTTGGTTCCCGACCTATGAATGCTGTTTATGTGCACGTGATTTCTGTCAGCCAAACCTATCTCTTTTACGAATGGACGTTTTCGGACAGCTGCAGGTATAGAATTGGCAATCGTTTGAAAAATCGGTCAGATGTAGGCCTATATGAACTTTGTACGCATCAGTCTACTGTCTATCACAATTCCGTTTATGCATTTTCACAATTTAAGAGCTATATTCACTCGAAACCTTCGCTGTTAAAAGCGAGTTGGTGGGAATGCAGAGGGTTTGGACTATCAGAGGAAGAAGAGGGGTTAGGATGATGAAGAGGGTTAGGAAAGGGAATGCAGGATTGTTGAGGAGGAAGAGGAGAAGGAAGAGTACGAGGAAGAAGTCGCAGGGAAGGATTATGGATTAGGGAAAAGGAGAAATGTGACGATGAGTGCATGATGAATTGGAGAAGAGGGTGAGGAGCGTGAAAAAGAGGATGGGGTGGGAGAAGAAGCGGTTAGGATAGGGTGAGAAGTAGGAGGAAGGGGACAAAGTTTGACCGAAATGTCGAAATGGGTCCGGTTTTGGGACCCGACCCAATCCTATCCGCCAGGATCTTGGTCTGAAGCGACCCGACCCGCCTAATCTATAGATATTCGTGACCCGACCCGAGGGTCGACCCGACTCATAGACAATTCTGGTATGATGTATATCCTACTTGGGCCGTACCGAGCTATAATTCGCCCTATGCCTAGCATCAATCTGGAGCCCCCACATTTTAAAAATAGTGCATTTTATGGAATAATAAGCTATTTCCTTCTGAAATTTGCGTCCTTTTCACATTTACGCCCTGGGCTTGGCGCCGCTGACCCCCCTCGGTACGGCCCTGGATAACAGACTCGGCAAAAAGAGCTTTACGTTTACGCACTGGAACAGAAGTAGTAAAGAAATGTTCAAAAAACTTCTACTGAATGAACAGAAAAGTGCTGAAAATGTGTTCATTTCAACGAACACAGCTAATTACTGCACTTAAATGCAGCCGAGCAACTGATCTGAATATGAGTATCGTCCTATTTACACTAAATTTGTGCAAGTAGGCTCTGTATTTACGCTATGCGGAACGAGTGGAATCATGTCAACCAGTTTTTTTATAGCTCTCACCTAATGGCTTAATTTTAAATAATTTTAATAATGTGAAAGCATGTGTGCATGCAGCAGCATGCTAATAATGAAGGTTATTTGTTTATTACGCACGGCTAAGACGCTGGCTGCTAATAATTGATGCGTGAGTACTAACGCGAATCGCCAATCACGCGTTCGTCAGATGCGCACGGACTGCGCGGATCTCCATCAGACGCGTACGAGCTGCGGCCTGTGAATTTGTGAATCTAACCATCAGCCAAAATTAGAAGAAATGGTATGTTTACATCGGCCCTCAGCCCTTGGCATTGCTCTACTTCGCTCCGTGGCGCTCCGTCACTGATTTTCTTTCGTTCATTTTTTAGAATAATATTTTTATTATCTTAACCTGTAAGCAGTGCTTTAAGTGTGCCTGGACGGTCATGGACGGCGTCCAGGCACTTATTTGGCCAGCTAGCCACATTTTGTTAGTTAAGACTAGTTTAAGTTTTATATTTGTACACCGTTGAATCTATTATCTTCTCCCTTTAATCTTCTGTTACCGGCTATTACTTTTCTATATAACTTATCATAGGTGGCCCTAACTTGCGGGACCTTTAGTCCCTAATTGGGTCTCCTGGGCTTATCTCATCCTCCTCCTTACTCACTCCATGGCTCCTTCTCTCGTTTCTCAACTAGAATTAGACATATTTATGATTTTGTTGTGGATTCGCTGTAAGCTGTTGTATATAATTCTGATCAAATAAATTTATTTGATTTGATTTGAAACATTCTGGTTACCTGCTCATCAAATTAATTTTCGTCTAGTGCGCTTCTGACGTCTGCTGCATTTAGTGATTAATTCTCAGATACAAAAGCAAAAGTTGTTCAACTGGTTTGGTGACATTTTTCACGAGCTGATCAGGTCTAGTAAGTTAGTAAACTAATTAAGCTGCACATACCATAGCGCGTATAAAATTCAGTGTTGGGCACGATACCAAAACCTCGAGACCAAGACCAAGACCGGGTGGTCCGAGACCAAGACCAAAACCGATACTCTTTTTCATAAACAATTCAATTTGTTAAGACGTTAAAACGGAATAACACGCTTAAAACGTTAATTTTATTGCTGAAGAATACTAATCTTAATAATGGTCAAGAAAACAGTTTTACCAGCCAGTCTGAACTTTTGCGGGTTGAGCCCTTGGCTTAGGCCTCAGAATATCACACTATAAATTACTTACAGTATACGATAGGTTCTAAATAAGGCATCTGAACAAGTAGATTAAATTTCCGTTTGCATGGTGTAGGCCTACTTGTACTCGGAATTGTAAGTTAACAGTGACTACACGTGGCCGACCACATAATTATTAGATTGTTCCAAAACCTTGACATTTGTGAAAGCAAATTTTGAAATGGCTGGTTTCGTTGAAAATGCATTTTTTAACCATAGTAACATGTATATATAGATGGTCAGCACGTCATAAATCGATAACAAACGCGTAGAGCCTAAATATCCGGTGTCTCCATAGGCGCCGACTTTTGGTAAGAGGTACTGGGGCAAGAATTTTATTTCCATGATCCGGTGATCGGATAGCTTATCCAGCCCTGTCATTCCTCTCCCCGAGACCCTCTTTCTTCAAGCAATTTCAATTGGAAACAGGCCAATTGTAATTTATTTATTTATTTCTTATGAAATTTGAAATCGCCCTTCTTTCAACATCTTTTACTTAGAAGTGCACACGCTTTGACGGCGCAATTGCAGTTGTACTGCAGAGCAATTGCGCACACCGGATGCAACAGTGCTTTCTCCCTCAATTAACCTGTCAACAACCATGGGCTAATCGCCCATAGGTGTCTGATATCGTTCTAACAACATCTCTCCACACCTCTCTGTAGACTCTGTTCCTTGCAGAGTGGCTCAACGCTCAACTCTTGGATACTTGCTCGGTTAGTTCCACCCAATTCTTCAATGTCATCTGTCCATTCACCATATGGGTCTTTCTCTTAATTATTCCATCCTTTATTTCTCCCTGCTCAATCGTAAAGACAGGCACACAACAACCGTGAGTATTACCTGCCAAAACATTAAAATTTTCTGTAACCACTAACTAGTACTAACTTAAACTTTCACTAACAAATCTGATTTTATAGCATTTACAGATACACAAAATGTTTGCGGAATTGCCAGCAAAACAGACTATAGTCACAATCTTACTTTAACTTTATGTAGGGCTATTCAAGACTACATTTTCTTATTCTAATTAATATTCTAGCCCCTGAGGGATCATGTATACCTTGCTGAAAATAATAATAATAATTTTCATTATTGCTATAACTGCTATTGTCTTTGTTATTATTTATTAATATTAAGGTTCAGTGTATGGGAGAGGCCAAAATGTTTTCTTACTTAAGACGCCTTACCGCGCCTCTCAATCGGTAGGCGGTGTGTAATGAGTTCAATGAAAAAAATTTAATTTATAAAACGTCTTGATGGGACTCAGTCAAATAACGGTAGGATGCTGTTCCCTTATCATTCGTGCGACAGAGTGCCGTAGACCTCTCTGTCAACAATTTAGTGCTAGACTTGCCATGGCTAATAAGTCCCATGTATTACTTGATAATGGGCATCGAAACAGAATGCAGGATAAACTAGAAATGGAGAGGTGGATTGGGTCGGAAGAGAAGGAAACCATTACGATGAGTTCAAGGTCACGACATCTGATATACTTACAATTGGAGCAGTGATAGGCTATGTGTAGCCTGGAGATTATGTGACCTTTACGGTGGTGTCCAATCTAGCACTGAATCCACAGAGGCAACAGGGACTTTTGCCCCAGTGCTCTTCAGTCTCAGTTTGCAAGGTTCTGGGATGAGTGCATAGTTTCACTCCCAGTACCATATTATTGTGGACAATCAATCGGCTACACAAGTAACTTTTCACCACACCACTCTAAAATAATAAAATATGATTAATGGAAAAAGCATGCCTCTATATTTATTGTTGATGAACGAAAGACGTCATTGTATAGAACGCTTGGTGCCTGTTATAGTTAAGAATTCTGTAAGATTTGAGTTGTTGATTGCTACAGCATTGCAGGTTATTAAAATTAGTAACTTACAAGTATTGTCATTACAGTGGATAACTTTGTTGCGAAACGTTAACGCTTAGAAGTAAGCTTACCAAAATAAGCAAAGGTCTCCGCTGGCCAAATAAGTGACAGGACGGCGTCCAGCCTCGAAAATAAGTGCCTGGACGCCGTCCATGACCGTCCAGGCACACTTTAAGTCCTGCGTGTACTACACAACCCTAGGCCTATAAATCAAAGACCGCGAATGAGTGAACGACAACAAAGTCTGTGAGAGTAAAATTGAAAGAGAGATAAAACGGAGGAGAGTGAGAAAGCAGACATTTCAACGATGTCGATAGAGTGAAACAGAGACACGGAGCTTGAAGATTGAGAACGAAAAACAGGGTTAACAATAGGGTAACAGCTGCAGGTGAGAGACAGAGACAGACGTAGATAATAAATGGAATTAGATGGACGGATGGATGGATGGATAGATAGATAGACGGACGGACAGACAGACGGACAGACAGATAGACAGACAGATAGATAGATAGATAGATATGTCGGAGAGAAAAAAGATTTGATGGTTTGGTAGATGCGTGATTATATAGATCGATTGATTGATAGGGAGGCGCAAATGGCAGATAGAAAAGGGGATCGAAGTTATTATTGTTAGATAGGGATCTACACAAAAGAAATTAGTGAACTGAAGGAAAAACGCCGTTTGGTTGATAAAAAAATAAGACGAACAGGAGACTGATAATAGGATCTAAACTGAAAGAATATGATCGCGGCAGAGGCATTATTTAATTAAGAGTGAGAGGTAGGCTACGGTTAAAGTGAGCGAAACATTAAGAGTAAAGATTATGAGTATCAGATATTAATTTTCTGCTTATCCCCTTTGATTTTAGCGTCTCTTAACGTTTG
Organism: Bimastos eiseni; assembly: GCA_959347315.1. NCBI lineage: Eukaryota > Metazoa > Annelida > Clitellata > Crassiclitellata > Lumbricidae > Bimastos > Bimastos eiseni. The sequence continues at coordinate 7,264,901 of OY365817.1, forward strand.
ATCACAGACAACTAGGTCAGTTTAAAGGACACAATGTCAAGATAGAGAATAATGAACTGCCTGAGAGACTTGTAATGAGTGGACTACCCAAATGTACCCTACTTAATTTTATCTCAAAGCTAGGGCCCTACAGAGAAAATGTGACGCATTTGGCCCACCACATTTTCTCAAGCAAGCAGTTGGAAGGTAGTTCTGTGTTGACCTTAGATCTGAGGTTGACAGAACTTTCTACGAACACCCTAATCTCCTCGTGTCAGACTGAATGCAACATATTCATTGAACGCCTCTGAAGCTTTCTTGAATTTGCTGGTGTCTTGCACGTGGCTTTTGAGTGGCGCTTTAGAAGTTTTCATAAGTTAACGATTACAATTACAGTTCGCAGCAGATTTTTTACTGTACTCCATTCTCTTTTCGTCTGTGCATTTAGATGGAACTTATTCGTGTTGAATTGTTTACTTGTGGAGGCAATTAATTATCAGAACTTAACCAAAGGAAGATACACGGATCTTAAACTGACGGACACCGAAACTGACCAAAGTAAATTAACAGAAAAGAAAAGGAAATCTAGAGCAAAACTGAGAGTAGGGTAGTGAAAAAACATAGAATGCACTGAGAACGGAGATAGAAAGTAATGAAACAATCTGACGATGATAAGTCCTTAGCCGTCAGACAGGTCCACGTACACAAAACTGGCGGACTTCTTATATGCCACCCACGTTTCACAATAGTGAGCCGATTTTTCCAATGCCTTCCTTCCTCACAGACAATTCTGGGCAATCAACTTTTCCATGGTCACTACGCAGTGACCTGAGGCAGATTCGAACCTGCGACCTTCCAGTAACACGGCATTGAACGTATACCGCTACACCATTGCGTGCCACATTCATATTTCCTAGTATAAAGCAATTAATTCTATGGCTTAACTCAGTACTGTAGTCCTTCCCGTGTAGGTCTTCGCATTGAGCAACGCAACTCATCCTCCACTCGTCTCCTCTGTCCATCGCCAGCTTCTTCTCGGTCTCGTCCCATTACATCTCCACTCCCCAGGCATCCCAGGTTACAGATAGTTCTAAAAGACAACAGAGTAATGCAAAATGTCAGAGAGTTAAGAAAGGGAGTGAACTAGATAACAGGGAGAAAAAGATGTAGAGTAGGATAGATTGCAATTGAGCAAACAGTAACTTTATCATTTAACTGAGCTTCAACATACCAAAATAATTTTTTTCAACGGCAAAGCATAAGGATATGTTGCCAGAAACTTTCGTAAAAATCTCGTTCCATTCATCCACGACAGAGAGGAAGAAAGACCTAAGATTACATTTCGGGCACAAGAAAAGAGAAAATAGGTTCAGCAGACCTTAGAAGAGGGAAAATAGACCATAATAAAGCTGTAAACAGACTTAGCCTAAGACAAGCAGAAGAGAAATTTAGCAAATAGACAGGCAGAAAAGACAGAAAATCCTCTGGTGGCCTTATGCTGGTTGACATTTTGCTATATAATAAGCATCTTCTAAACGACCTGACGAATTTATTAGCACCCAATCTATGGGATTTATAGTAAAAACATTAATAAAAACTGAAACTAACCTAGCTGCTTGCACGACAGTCGGTCAACTGGATTGCTCCGGGCTGGAGCCGAGATCCTTCAAGTGAATAGCAGCACACGATCATTGCACCCGGAGACTACTCCAAGTCAGCTCGAAGACAACAGGTAGCACTCCATGTCAGATGCCACAGCGCCTCTACCAGGACGGACGGTGCCAAAACTGCCGGAGTTCTCTGTCCTGAGGCTGCCAGGATGGACGGTGTGCAAAATAGCCGGACTTCTCTGGCCTGACACTGCCAGGTTGGACGGTGCCAAAACAGCCGGACTTCTCTGACCTGCGTAATGTATAAACCTGTTGATGTTGTCTAAATCTACACGGTTCCTCAAATTGAGTAGGCTTAGAGCTAATTAAATCAACAAAACATTGTAAAAATATGATGGATAGATCAAAACCGCATACTGATTTCTGCATACTTGGCGCCACAATCGACTGGAATTCTGAAGCTCGAAGTTCCTATCTTTTGTCATGGCTGCTAACCGCTGCCTGCGTGGAAATACTTGGGTTATGGTTAGAATAAAAAGGAATATACCTACGAATATACAACCCAACGCTGTCTTACGCTGACAGTTTCTAGCACTAGTTCTTCAAAACACGTGACTAGTCACAGAGTCCAGCAAGATAGGCCATGTCACGACTTTAACTTTGCGAAGGCGCTAAAGAAATGCATCGCAACTCAGAGGCTACGTGGAGGACGGCTTACGACGAATCTGGAGGGAGGATGGCGGGGGGCATCTACCCTATACGCCTTCAGAGTCTATCGAGATGCACTTAAAGCCGCAACACCGCGAGCTTTTAGTTTTACGCTAAACCAGAGCAACTGGAACCCCCATCAAATGAGTATGCATGTCAATCAAAACTAGAGGTCTAGCTAGAGTGCATGTCGATTGAGTGGTCAATGATGGAACTATTGACGCTTGGTGCCTCTCTGTAGTTCATTTGCATTTCAATAATAATATAGGTCTCGGAGTTAGGGCTAAGGTCAGACCTTGTCAATTGCAACAATTGGTCCGGTCTTTATGAATGCACCAAGATATAAGTATATTCAGAGTACATTAGCATTTGGCATCAAACAGTATGCATTCATTCGTGCAGGGTATAGACAGCCAGCTAGCGATGATCTGAAATGGTCAGTCCAGGCAACAATGACAATAATGGCTTCGATTGCCTGGCGATAACTTCTAGATAGACTGCGCCTCAGCTTGTGATCCATGTTACCTGCAACTGATGTCAGTAGGCTTTTGGTTCTCTGGTTCCAACACAACTAAGTCATATCCTATCACATGCTAGATACTAGCGTACCTTGAAAGTGCTCAGTTGGTTTATTCCAGCTTTCATCTTGGTTGCGTTAGAAACTGTTTCTAAGATTGTGCAAAGTTTTAAACTGAACATTAGTGTATGGATTTATTTGATTAATATAATTTTTAGTAAAACTAAAAGCTCGCGATATTGCGGCTTTAAGAGCGACCAGCTCAATTCACCGCGTCGAAGGGCTCATCCATACGAATCGCCACGAAGACGAAATTCGACGCCAGAGGTTGAGTCTAATCCCTTAGCTGTTCGTCCAGGGTTCGTGGTCACTTTAGCGACGATTCATTCGACGAGAGTCCTCCAGTCTCCAGGGTAGCGCTCGGAAATCTGAGACCGAAGCAACCGGTCTCAACTGGTTCCGACGCCCAATGAACCAAGGGCAGAGGGGAAAGAGACGTCTAGGATATAAACGGACCGACGGCTGAGCAGGAATTTAATACCCGGAGGCCTATGATCACCTTTGATGTCAATAACTCTTTAATCTCAACGGACCTCTAAAACGCCATTAACGATATACTAAAAGTGACTCGAACTTTAGTAATAGAGGGGACGTCCCACAAATCAGCGTCGAGGGGTGGGCAAGTGAGGGTCTAGGTGGACCAATGGGACAGCAGGATCGTAAGTCCGCATCACAGGAGTAATGACGGAGGACAAGGTTTATCTGCTGTAGCAGAGAGGGGCTACGGGATAGAGTGTCTGAACTTGGAAGGACGGCGGAGAGCCATCAACAACATGGTGTAGGACGTGACGATCTTCGAAAAACAAGTCGACCTCTGTCTAGTTAAAATCTGTTTTGTAATCAGTTGATTGTACCTGTTACCCCTCGAAGAAAATTCAATCGAAACAGAAGCAGAATACGGAAGAAATTCGACGAATAGCAGCAGATTTGCGAAAACTTCGCAAAAGCTGGAACACGTCCGTCTTCTTTGCGATCTGCGCTGCAACTGACAAATTAATTGAGTTAGGGACTGAAGATAATACGATGACGTAATGAAACGTCATTTTTGCCTTTGGCAAAGTGCCAACGTTTGTTATTTTTAGGATGCAGTCCGAATTATCTGTTAGCCTCTATTGTAAGTAAGTAAGTTAAGTTAGTATATTCTTTATTAATAATGACGATAGGTTTATTCTTCGAAAAGAGGCTATGTTGGAATACACACCGTAGTTTGCAGTCGTTAATATAGATAGTCATAAAGAATGAGAAACTATAGGAAGACGAGTAGTAATGGTCCATGGAGTATGGCTCATACGCTAGAGACGAACGCTTCGCTCAAACACCTCGCACAATAATTGCTCACATCTAATTAGGCTTATATTCCTCGCTAATTTGCAAATATCTACTTGCATGAAGAGTAAAATTGCTTGTTGGCATCAATTGCTTTCAAGCAATTTCACAAACATTCGCTGCGTAAGCTTATTGTTTATTTAACATGGGCCACGCACATAAATGTCTAATGCAAATAAAAGTAGAGGATTGTTGATTAAATGGCGCAGACCATAGTTTTAGAATCTATGGTCTCTGCCACTGCGAAACTGTCCCAGAAACAAGAAAGAATATGGTGTTCAAAAGCATATACTAATTGCTTTGGCAGATAAAATTTAATGTGTCTCACTGTCTGCATTTCGTAGTCGTCATCTTCGAACTTCTAAAATGGCACTTCCGAGGACATACTCATAGAGCTTTAGGCTACATTAATTATGTCACAGTTTATAATAAATAAATCAGTCAGCAAGTAAATCGACTTGAATAGTAAATCGAAGTGAATTGACTGGAATATTGCTTAATAAATAGGAGGCCTACCATCCACTCAGTCCATTAACAGTCCATTTGATAATCGATTGACCGATTTCTTAAATTGCTTATCGATTATAATTTAGTTACTGAAATGCGTAAATTGACTAGAATGAGAATTAGCAAAATCTTGTAGCCAGTCGTTGACAATATTAGAATTGATTGTTTGTCAAATCGATTAGAAAGTAGATTACTTGATTTTTTAAATTGCCAATCAGTTAGAATTAATATTAGCTACTGAAATGTTCCAATCACTACGAATTAGAATAGGAAAACGTTTGCTTCCGTTAGATTAGAATTAGCTGCTTGTCTAATCAATTTATAAAATCTAATTTGCTGAATAGCTAGTTGATTAGTTTCCCATCTCCGCCATCTGTGATCTAACTATTCATTGTTGCATCACAGATACCTCGACAGCGATCAAATGAAGGAAGGTGCCATGTTCGAACGCAAGGTGGCGCCAGACGAACCCGTGATCCGACAGGGCGACGACGGCGACAACTTCTACGTTATCGAGAACGGTATCTTTGACGTGATCATCTGTCGCGAAAGCGATCAGAGCCAGAAGGTCGACCGCGGAATGATTACAGCAATTAAGCTGTCATAATTACTATTATTATACGTATACGGTTTTTTGCCATTTGACGAATTTACCCATTGAGAAAAAATTGAAACTGCATTCCTCCAAGTTCAACAATTTATGGCCATGGGTTGACTCAACTTTAAAGTTTTGGACACCTTTGAGAGGTGTCGCGCACATCAATCGCTAGGTGGCGTCGCATACGTGCTGTTTTAAAATAATTACTATTATAACTAATTACGCGGTAGCTTATTCTTAGCAAATTAACCTTATTCTTTATTGATCAAATAAAACTACTTTTCGACTACTGTTCTATGATTGTGGGCGAAATACAGAGAGCAGTTGAAATATAATGGCGCCTAAGGAGCTTGAACATTGATCAAGTATTCAATTAAATACCTTTAAAATAAAGGTGTCTTACCTTTATTTTAGAGGTATTTAATTGATTGCTATATAAGGATTGGAACGTGCATAAGCCATTAGGCAGAAAACTTCCTTAAGTTGTGAGCCGGTCAAGTACTACCGCCTGTTCAATTTGGTTGAGTAGTGGCTCACAACTTTTACTATTTTAAGGTTCTAACTTATTGATTGACGAAAACTACATTTCTTTATCTCCAATAATTGCTGACCAGAGAGAGGGTGAAGAAGAAATGTATTATCAAGGAATTTTATCTTTAAAAATTAATAAAATGATAAAAAAAGATCTTAGAGTCGTACGCAGACAATTCTTTGATATTTCAAACTAACAAGGACTCTGCAACCTATGTTTTTTTCTTTCGTAATTCGGATACAGTGCTCATGAATGAGCTGATGCTCTACATTTGACTTTTGAGTGCCGCTTTAGGAATTTGGGGATTACGATGCGTTAGGTGGGCTATAATAGACCAGAATTCACCATGCGCCCTGGTTAGGCCGTTTCTTCATTAGTGAACCATCTTGATGCTTCGGTCTTAGGGAGAAAACTTCCTTAAGTTGTGAGCCGGTCATGTACTAGATCTACCACCTGTTCAATTTGGTTGAGTAGCGGCTCACAATTTTTTTAAACTATTTTAAGGTTTTAACTTATTGATTGAAGAAAGCTGCATTCCTTTGTGTACAATAATTGATGACCAGAGATAGGGCGAAGAAGAAATTGTGTAGGGCCAATCAAGAAATTTAATCCTTAACAAAATAATAAAGTGATAAAAAATGTCTTTGAGTTGTACGTAGACAATTCTTTGATATTTCAAACTAACAAGTACTCCTCTCTACTCCTGCCCCTCTCTCGGCTCTTAAGCCGCAGGAACCGAGAGAGAGGCAGGAGCAGAGAGAGGATGTTGGAGCAGAGAGAAGGGCAGGAGCCTAGAGAGGGGACAGTGTCCTGTCTCACACCATTTCCTCTCCCGACTTCGTAGGAAGATATACTACGTTCCGCTACATTTTCACCACGGCGTGTTGGTTCCAAAAGTAGAACAGCTTGTGGGGAGGGAATTCTTTCACCTTCTCTCCCAGGCATGATACTATTTTGCAATGGAGACAAATTTGAATGTCTGAAAAGGTACTGGGGCGAGAGTATTAGGTTCGCCCCAGTATCTTGACAAGTACTGGGACGAATGTCCCTGTTGCCCCTATGAAGTCGGCGCCTATGGGTGTCTCTAATAATCGAAAATAACCGACAAATATCAAAGAACTTGCTCTGATAAGGTAAATGACCAAGAACGCTGATCTAAGACGGAGACCAATCCCAAGACCGTTCCTTTAAGACCAAGACCGCAGTATTCTGGTCTCGAGACCACATCCCTTATGAAATTGAACAGAATTTCTTCAATTTCTAGTTGCAAAACGATTAAATGTGTAGATCTAGCTATAGATAGCCTAGGCCATATATCTACTGCTCCTACTATTGCATGATGTCGAGTTGATCATCGACAAAATATTTGAGAAGACCAGTTGCCCCACCAGGGCAGACTTGGAAAGGACCTTAATTACCGATCAAAAAGGAAAAACGGCAGGAAATAGACCAGAGGAAGACCGAGGACAGTGATCCGGGACTGGATGACAAAACAAGACGATACAAGATGATGAAAGAGAAAACGAACAGAGAACAGAGAAGAGTGACGACATTGTACATAAGAACCTGCCTATAGGGGGCAAAAAACTAAAGAAGAGGGCCTTATGGCTTTACCGATTACTAGTAGCCTACATCAAATCTTAATCTTAGAGCTAGAGAAAGTTTAGCAGTCATGCTTGGAAAGTGTTGCGGTGAACAAGATATCGCCACATTCTGCAGGCCTATTGAAATAATCTGTAGCCGATGCCTCGAATATCAGATCTGTAAACTGAACCAAAGACGAGACAAATTGGTAATACGGCTTACGATCCACTATGTGTCAATAAAGACTGTACCACATGAACTGAAGAGACTGTTTGGCAGATGTTACTTTAACAACTCTCGGTGCCTTGCTCTATCAGACTGTATGTGTATTTTGTTTGACAAACTTTTTTATATTCTATGTAGAATAAATTCAATTCTAGTTCAATATTGGCTATATATAGAGCACATCCCACTGCAATAAGACATAACTTTTTGTAAATAGGGGTGGGAAGCAATCGGAAAATGAGGAGAAAAAATTTCGCGTTTCGCGCGTTTAGAAACTTAAATATCCAAACTTTCAAACTGCCGGCGCCACGTCTGGCCCCTTGTTGACAATTTCACGAAGGAAACTAATTACATACGCAAGCTTAAAATTACAATAAAAAATTCATCTACAAATATTTGACGACAAAATACTGGTCAATGGACAAAAAGCTAAGGAATGCTAACTACATTTAGTTCTTAACCTTTTGACACTAGCGTCCAGGCACTTCTTTTTTCCCTTTAAGCACTTCCTGTAGGCCTATGTGTTCTCAAAAATAAATAAATAAATGCTGTTTGACCGCTGGATGTCAACTTTTATGACCTATAGCATCGCGGGTGGGAGGCTGCTGAATCGGCGGTGCCACAAATCTATGATAAGTCGATGGAAGTCAAAGTGAGTAGCCTAGGCCTACAGTTGTCCGGAAGTGGCGCTGGGTTCGTAGACGCGTCTAGGCTGCTATAGCGCCATTAAAGTAGGGCCTACTGGAACCGCTACTTGACATTTCTGTTCCAGATAGTCTACAGACAAAATAAGTCTGTTATCCATCCCATTAATTGAACCTTCAATTTGTTTTCAAATCAACTTGATTAACTTTCGACAATCCGCAGTCATTGAATATCTGAATATGCAGACTGAGAAGGTACCACTAGAAATCCAAGTACAGCATGCACAGGGCATCGGTTTATTCACGAGCGTTGCATCATGTCATTGGGTTTGTCGAATGAGGTCCGGGTTAAATTAATCCTACATTACACACTTTATATAAGGTCACTTGTCCTTTACTGTCTCGTACTGACCTTATATAAAAGGCTCTGAAGCACAAGCAAATATATATGTCTTAATAATCTCTCTTGAACTCTCCAAAGCATTTTACCAGTGTTGTATGCAAGACTTGAAACTTCAAGCCCAAGACGAGACCGAGACAGTGAGGTTCCGAGACCGAGACAGTGAGGTAGCAAGACCGATACCGAGACACTAGGCTCAATACAGTACGAGACAGTACGAGACAGTAAAGGACAAGTGACCTTATATAAAAGGCTATAAACTACTAATGTATCAGTTTTCTGGGATAATGTTCATTAGTAATTTCAAGCTTTTCCAATTTGAAGCTTATAATGTATACAGTACCAGTTCTCGAGGACAGTTTTTATATTGCCGCGTTTTATCTTTTTCGATATCTCTTCTTCGGCCTATATCTTCTGAATAGTAGAAAGAAAGTCTTTTTAGACACCTCTGAAATATTCTAGACGCTTTTAAACAGGAAAATTTAGTACCAACAATACTACCAAATGAAATTATAAATTTGCGCATACCCTTACTCACCCTGAGAAACTCAAAGTTGTTCCGATCATTTCGGTTATGGTGGTTTTACACAGTTATTGTTTTATCAGTAAATTCAAATTACGTATATGCAAACTTCACAATTTCATGTTTTCTCTGAGACATTTTCCACTCTAAGATAATTAAATTGATTTCAATATCATGTGCATGGGCGTCCGCAGAGGGGCGCAAGGGGACGCAGCGCCCTCTGGATTTTGCACATATTTGCAGAGAATGCAGAGAAATTTGATAATTTGGTTATAATGATTATTTTAACACACATTTTTCAGCGTGTTGATCGGAAAACTCTAAAGTCTTTAGGCAATTGTTTAAAATTAGGAATAATTAGAAGCGTAGAATTAAAAATTGGTAGGCCCTATAGGGTGTACCGACCGTTAAAATATTGGTAAAGGCACGCTGTGCATGTTGGACGTATGTACATGTATATCTTTGTGTTGGCGTTTTTTCTAATGTTTAACGCATAGGAGTCCTATCTTGGTAATAGGGAAATTCATATTGTCAACACCTAGACGGCGAGATGCTGCTCTCAGTGACTCAGTCATATCGGATATACATGTAATTGGTATCGCATTTCTTTTACCAGCAACTCTCGCGTTGTTGACAACTTGTTGTTGATTTTAGCAGATGGCTGAGAGATAGCAGTTGAATCGCGTAGTCAGGACATTATATATATTTATTTAAATTTATATGCATATAAGCATGCATAATTGACCCTGGCTGCAGCGACTGTCTGTGATTAATTATCCATATTCTTCCCTAGCACGAGTTCTGCCAAATATTTTTAATAAAGGCCTACCTCCCGAGTCCCCACCAGCATGGAACTAGTCCATGCATGAATTGGGGAGGAATGCAAATCCGTTGACCTTCGTTGTCAAACGGGTCGTTAAACTGAAACGTAGGCTCTGTAGTGCTAGTCCTTGTGAGTCAGGCAGGTAACATCATAGGAACTGAGAAGACGAGCACTTTTGAGTAGGACAATTTCGTAAGATCTGTGAAGGTCATATCTTTAAATTGAGCGCTCAACAAAGATCTACCACGTCGCCGTTTTATGAGTCTTGTCTTGCTGTTCCTGAAAGAAACCGATTCCGCCTTCGACTGGGAAGGTAGGCTTGCTCATGTTAGACCTACTCTGAGGGATTCAAATAGAGTAGGCCAAGGTTAATATTTGCGCCAAACTCTACTCCAATTCTGAAGCTGGGTGTAATGGGCCTTAATCTTATCAAATTATGACAGCCACAGCTTCTTTTGTATAAAAATGAGCTTGGTGAGTATTAGACCTTTAGTCGAATTGACAGTGTGCCGATGTTTGGCCTCTACTCTCAGTTTCGTGACAATTAAGCTAAATATAATAAATTAATTATCAACTAACGTTTTTTCCCTTTGTGTTGGCTGTGTAGTCATATGTTATAGGCGCCGACTTTTAACTCAGGTCTTTGAATGCAAGGACAAAAATATATACTAAATGTAATACATGCCTTGCGCGTCACCGCGAGGTTTATTGCGTGCGCGACGTAATGCGCGCATAATCGTTACAACTGCTAAACTTCTAAGTACGGCCTATATACATGTAGGTCCCCTATTGGCAGCCGGCTGCTTACGGTACTTAAATTAGGGAACGAGGGAGCGAACATCGAAGTTCGGTTGCCTTCGACATCCTATTTAGTCCGAATGAGTAAAGACAACTATTTGATATTCTGCGCCCACCCGGAAAAATTTCTGCGGACGATCATGTACAGAGCAGTGACGTATTAAACAGAAGGAGGGGCATAAGGCTAGATAGAGCTATGACTTAACGAACAGATAGAGAGCCAGAATGTGTGGCAAGACCAGTGACGTATCAAAAACAGAAAGAGAGGCAGCAAACTAGACAGAAAAGATTCAGCAGGCGAGATAGAGCTGAGACGTAGCAAGCAGAAAGAGATGTATTATTTATTTATTTTATTTATTAAATTTGTAACGCGCACAAGGTCACACCTAAATGAGAATCTGAGGCGCGGATAGTCAGTCGCCAGGAGAAGATGCAATTAGATTTCCAAATCCTTGAAAGCCAAAGAGAAATAGTGAGTTTTGAGTCGCTTTTTAAGGAAGGAAGTGAATTTGAGCTACGAAGAGAGAGTGGCAGTCGATTCCAGTCCCTAGGAGCAGAGACATGAAATGCACGAGAACTGTTCTGCATCGTGGTTCAACTAAAAGACTTGTACTTGATGATCGTAAGCAACGAAGAGGAATGTAATGAATTAGTAGAGCATGAATATAGGTAGGTGTACTGGTGATGAGGGTTTTGTAGGTCAAACCAGCTAACTTAAATTTGATTCTGAATTCAACAGGGAGCCCATGTAGCTGGTGAAGTAGGGCAGAGGAGCATGTTCGTAGTGGGACACGTAGCACTTTACTCGAGCTAAGGTATTTTGGATATGTTGAAGCCTTTTGAGTTCAAGGTCTGAGAGACCGACAAAAAGTGAATTAGCATAATCGAGGCGAGAGGAGACAAGTGAGCAGGCTATAGTTTTATATTTTTATATATTCTTAGTTAGAGCCGACCTTATGTGACGTATTGCCCTGATGTGGGAGAAACAAGATTTACAAAGGCTTGTTATGTGAGCTTGCTGTCGAGGGTAACCCCAAGTGTTTTGACAGAGTCTGAAAGCGGCACAGCAGTGCCCGCCAGTTCAATGCTAGAGAGCATAGGGAAAGAACGCAGGCGTTGACAGGAGCCAAATACAATTGCTTCAGACTTGTATGGGTTTATGGCCAAACCATTGAAACAGAACCATGCATATATAGATGAGAGACATTCTTCCAGTTTTAGTTTACCAGACAGAGCAATATGGAGCTGAGTATCATCTGCATACTATCGTAATTGAATTCCAAAGTGTTTAGCTATGCGAATGATTGGGGAAGTAAAGACTGTAAATAATAAAGGGCCGAGGTCAGATCCCTGTGGCACTCCAGCAGTGCAAAGTGTGGGCTCCGACCGAGCAGATCTAATGTCCACCTACTGACTGCGGTCAACCAGGTATGAAGCTAACCAGTGTAAGGCAGTCCCAGAGACACCAAAGCTTTTTGCAAGTCTTGCCAGGAGTAACTGGTGGTCTGCAGTGTCAAAGGCTGCACTAAGGTCAAGACACACAGAGAGGCAGACTTTGCCATCGTCATTAGATGAGAAGATGTAATCCTGTGTAGATACAAGAGCAGTTTCCGTGGAGTAGCCTTCGACAGAGGAAGTAATGTGTCTCTTGATACGCATAAAAAAATACGTTCAAGGATCTTGGAAATGTTATTGAGGTTGGAGATAGGTCTTAAGTTAGACAAATTGCTAGTGTCAAGGTCAGGCTTTTTAAGTAAAGGCGTCACTAAAGCAGATTTGAAGCATGAAGGAAAGCACCCCTCAGCAAAAGATAGGTTGGCCAAGTGTAGGTATGAAGTCCAATGCTGATGATTTAGAAACCATGCTATTGAGAATATTAAAGACTTCAAAGAATGTGACAGGCCGTATGTCATCGAAGGCAGGGCCGGAGAATTCGGAGTCAAGCAGCAGGTCATTCCACACTAAATTAGCAGCACATCTAGTAATTTTACATTTAAGATCGATAACTTTATTAACAAAAAATGCTGCAAAATTTGCACACAGAGTCTGATTTTCTGTGTCTGAGTGTTGGCAGTTGTTTCTATCCTTTGAGTGTCGAAGACGCTGAGCGATGCGCCATCGGTCCCGAAGATTCTCAGCACTTTCAAGTTGGCTGCAGAAATATGAGATTCGTGAATCGTTTATGAGTTTATTTGTTTCACGGCAGTGTCGACGATAACACTGCCTATCTTCATCAAGTCCAGAATGTTTCCACTTTCTTTCAAGTCGACGACGTTCCTTCTTCGATGCTTCAGATGAGAGCCATCTAGTAATAGGTTTAGATGGTCGCCTGTAGCAAGTCTGAATCGGAGCGAGTTTGTCCAATATCAGTGACACTGTTGTTTTCATTTGTTCGGCAAAATCGTTTGCGCTGCTTGCAGGAGCTGTGAATAGGTCTGAGTCAATTAACAAGTCACTGAGTGTTAAAGGGTCTATTGCTTTTTGTTTCGGAATATATGACGCACTGGTTGGCGATGAATGGAAGTCATTATTTTACAAAGTACTAATTTGTACCCGGTGGGCGGTAGATGTTTCCAATAGTTATCGATGAAGATGATCTGCCCAATCGAACTAGTTGAAGTTCACACGAGGAAGTGCAGAGCCTTGAGGATCGAGGATGTACGCTAACCTCTAACGTGGACCTGTAGATAAGAGCGAAACCCCTACCAGACACTGAGCGACCTGAGGTTCCATTCCGATGAACATTCGGGAGCCTTTGAGGGGGCGATGTCACGCTTGATACAATCAAGAGTGTCAGCACAGATCCTCGTTTTACATAGTGCCATGCAGTATATCCAGCCTCTCGTCTCTGATGAGGTCATGTATGATGGCTGAACGGATCTTGAAGCTGCCAAAGTTTATAGACGATGGTTTCAATGTAGGCTTATTGAACTGAACTTTGCGGGAGAGTGGGCCAGGGTTGCTTTCAATGTCACACGATAGTAACAGAAGCAATGCAACAGCTATGCATGATAAAGAACGACGGCGCTGGGGATGAAAGGGCCGGATTATTACTTACTTACGTAACCATAACAAGGCCTCTGTGATGTGACGCAGCGCGGGGCTTATTCGTACAGTTAACGCTTGCATGGGGCAACTTTTCGACATTCGATGACACTGCACATTCCTATCAGAGTACGATGAGAAGAGGTGAAATTGCCAGACTGATAACCGCTGTTGATAGAGTAAAGTCGTTAAGAGGTCAAAGTCAACACCAGGAGTTACGTTCCAACTCGCTGTGCTACGAGCGTCTAACGGCTGCAGAAGATAAAAACGGTTTCTAAAATTTAAATTCTCGTACTGTTTCATTTACCGATTGATGAACAGTGATTCAGTTAGTGGTGATATAAATCCATAATCCGAGACATAAAAGATGCACAAAACTCGACAAAATATAAGAAACAACGATTTGTGAATACGCGTAAATATTTTTTGCGTCCATCTTGGCCACCTAGCGACATTTTCATTCAGATCGGCGGTAATAGACCAGTTACAGTCTTACAGGGCAGTGGCGTAACAAACAGGATGACAGACAGTAGATCAGACAGCGCAGTGACGTAATAAACTGAATGAGAGGCAGCGGGAATAGACTAATGACGTATAAACAGAAAACATAGACAGCAGGCTAGACAGACCTGTGACGTAAGAAACAGTAAGAAAGGCAACAGATTAGACAGGGCAGTTACGTAATAAAGATAATGAGAGGCAGCAAGGCAAGACGGAGCAGTGACGTATCAAACAGAAAGAGAGGTAATAGTTTAGACAGAGCAGTGACGTAACAAACAGAAAGAGAGACAGCAGGCTAGACAGAGCTGTGTCATTATAAACAGTAAGAAAGACAGCAGGTTAGACAGAACAACGACGTAAAAAACAAAAAGAGGAGCAGCAGGATAGACAGAGCAGTGACGAAATAAACTGAAAGAGAAGCAGCATGATAGACAGTGCAATGACGAAATAAAGAGAGAGAGAGAGAGAGAGACAAAGCCAGAAGTCTGAACAGAGCAGCGACGTAATAAATAGAAGGAGTGGCAGTAGGCTGGATAGAGCTGTGACATAATAAACAGAAACAAACAGGAAGAGAGTTAGCAGGTTAGACTGAGCAGTGACGTAATAAACAGAAAGATAAGCAGCAGGCTAGGTATAGCTGTGACGTCATAATCAGAAACAGAGAGAGAAGTTGTGACAGAGCAGTGACGCAACACACAGATAGAGAGGCACCTAACTAGACAGAGCAGTGATGTAATAAACAGAATGAGAGGCAGCGTGAATTCTGCTTGTTACGTCACCGCTCTGTCTAGCTTGGTGTCTTTCCTTCTCTTTGTTACGTCACTGGTAAATTCCCGCTGCCTCTCATTCTCTTTATAGACGATGCCACAGCTGTGTCTAGCCAGCTGCCTCTCTTTCAGAATATTGCGCCACTGCTCCATCTAGCCTACTCGCTAAATTTCTCGTTATTACATCACTGCACTGTCTAGCCTGCTGCTTCTCTATCTGTTTATTACATCATCGCTCTGTCTAACCTAATTCCTCTTTTTCTGCGACGTAGCAAACAGAAAGAGAGAAATGAAGGACAGCCAGAGCAATGACGAGATCAACAGAAATAGAGGCAGCAAGCTGGAGAGATCTGTGACGTAATAAAGAGAATGAGAGACAGCGGGCTAGGAAGAGCAGTGACGATATAAACAGATAGAGATGCAGCAGGTTAGACAGAGTAGTGACGTATCAAACTGAAAGAGGGGCAGCTTGTTATACAGAGCAGTGACGTAATAAACAGAATGATAGGCAGCGGGAATAGATCAATGACGTAACAAACAGATAGAGAGAGATCAAGGATAGACAGAGATCAACAGAAACAGAGGCTGCAGGCTTTACAGAGCTGTGACGTGTTAAAGAGAATGAGAGACAGCGGGTTAGGAAGAGCAGTGACGATATAAACAGATAGAGAGGCAGCAGGTTATGTGGCGGACAGGCCACAAGGTTTGAATGAATGATTTATTTAAATAATCGGCTTGCCATAGCGTTATTTTACGTATATTTTTTACAGTGTTGCGTATAGGAGGGAAGACCGGTCGGCGATTTTTAATTGAGTGCATAGCTTGCAGACGCATGAATTGGCTTGAGTATAGCCTGACATGCGGTGCATCGCTATATATGTGGAGCAGTGGTTCGTACTGCTTCATACGTAGAGTGGTTCTCGTACCGCTCCAGAGATCGTGTTGCCATAAAAATGCTACCTCTAGTGACAGCCGCTCTCGCGGTCAGGCCGGTGCTGCTTTTCGCTGATCTGGTGGGGTTGGCCCCTCTGCCGTCGATCCCAAGACGGACCGTGCCCTGATCGCAGGAGTCAACAGGCTGACAGAGAAAGACCGATCGTGAGAAATGCTCACAGGTCTGGGTACCGTTCGAGAGTGCGTAAAGACCCGATCGAGAGAAATATATGAATCAATGACAGTTCTGTTCGGGAATACGGGGAAGATGGTGACCTCGTTGGTGGCCGTGAGTGATACAGACTGGGTGAGTCCCAGAAGGGACCGACCGCATATATCGAGAGAGGCCTCGGCGGCCGACAGAGAGATAGACTGTGAAAAATCCCCGACCGTGGGAGTTCTGGTGGCTGAGAAATATTCTTATTGGCTACCTAGAACGGTCATAGTTACTTCTCACGATTTCCAGCAGGTTGTCGGATACGTGACCCCGTCGATGGCCGTGAGAAATAGAAATCGGGTAAAGCCCCGAGCAACCGAACGTTACATCGAGACAGATTATGGCGACCGTGGAGACAATTTACGGGAAGAATTCCCAAGTGTACACGTTGGTTTAAAGACGGGGAGGGCGGCCCCGTGAAGCCGTTGGAAACAGACTGAGAGCTACCGAAGAAGCCGTTGACAAATACTGGAAAACATGAATACATTCGATAAGTACGGGGAGGGTGACCCCATTGGTGCGTTCGATACAGGGAAAGTTCCCTTTGGTGCCGAAAACCTGATCAATTGCGGGCGTCTCCGCATATTCTTTTCTATTTACGGTTTTCCGTAAATATCTATACTTGACTACCTAACGTGGTCATACTTACTCCTCCCGTTTACCAGCAATCTGTTGATTTGCGTGTCTGATCGCAATGTCTTAGGTCGCGGTTTCCCCGCGTATCTTTACTTGAGTTACTAAACGTAATATCTGTACTTGCGGTGTCCCCGCAGTATGTCTTCTGTATTGTCTTACGATCTTTCGGTAAATCTTCTTGTTGGCTACTTATGTCGGTCAGACTTACTCCTCTCGTTTTCCAGAAATCGGTTCACTTGTGTGTCTAGTTGCAATATCTTGGCTCGCGGTTTCCCCGCGAGGCGTCTACTAATTTCTACTTGTAGATCTAACTACATAATCTCTTTTCGAGGACTTCCTCGAAAGATCTGTCAGTGGTTCGTTCCAGTGTATAAGAGACGGAGTACAATTGCTTTAGAGAGAGTGATTATAATAATACAGATCTGTGTGAAACATAGAGGTAACGTGGTGACACTTACCTCAGGTGCCTGTGAGAGAATCGAGTCTGAGAAACGAGAGTTGGTGCATTTCCGTTAGTCAGAGCTCTAGGTGACGAATACAAATATGTTCCTACGATGGGAGGAATAAACGCAGTCGATAAGAATTACAGACATGTGAAAGTCTGGGTGATCGGATACTAAAGTATATGACAGATGCAAGCAGGCCGAGAAAGATACTTGGCTACCTAGTTCGGTCATAGCTACTCCTGCCAGTTTCCGCAGGTTGTCGGAGACATGAAAATTCGGGTGGCCGCAAGAGATGCAAGCCGGGTAGATTCCCGGAGTAGCAGCCATAAAAACCGAGAGAGCTGCCGGTGGAGCGTTGGCACATACGGGGAAAGTCCCCCATTGGATACGTTGGATAGAAATATCGGGGAAATTCCCGAAGATCCCGCTGGAATTACACGTGGAGGGTGAACACGTTAGAAGAGCACGTTACAAACAAGAGAAAACACTGGTGCCGATTGATACCTTCAGGTTACAACTCTTCTTGATGGCTTTATGGTCGTTCGATAAGTATTCTTGTTTGTTACCTACGTTGGTCATAGTCATAGTTACTCCTCTCGGTTTCCCGAGTATCAGAATATATTACGGTGTTGGCGGACAATTGCCGACGCAGAGGACGGTCAATCGTGTGCATAATAACTTATGCGTGTGAGGCCGGTGTGCCGCACACGGAAATTGACCAAGAAGCACGTGAAAGTCTGGGCAGTCGAAAACCCAGGTTAGAGATAACAAGTAGACCAGTAGACAAAGAATTGATCGATGCGTAAATATTACTCTTGGCTACCTACATTGGTCATAGATACTCCTCCCGTTTTCCCAAAATGTATCTACTTGCGTGTCTGATCGAAGTGATCGATACGAGTACGTTTGGGTAATCGGGTACCCAGGTGAATACATGGTTGCTTGTCGTCACACACAGTTCTGAGAACTGACTGAAGTGCGAGGTCGGGCCCCCTCGTGCGTAGGTCGGATCGAAGATCTGTGTGCAGATAGCGAAGGTTATAGACAGAAGACCTTCACTATCAGAGTCCGTGAATACCATGCCAGTGTCATTTCTATCGAAGCAGATTATATCAGTGTTGGTGGGTAACTGCTAACACAGAGGACGGGTACTTACTCCGTCAATTGTGCATGATAAAATATACGTGTGCGGCCGTTTATGCCATACACGGAAATAGATCGAGAGATACGTGTTGAGCAGAAGGCGTGATAGCTAAGTGTCTAGCATGATATGACGAAGAGCTGTGAGACTGGTGTGTCTAAGACGACAGAGGTTAGAGAGTTGGGGACAGTAATGTCTAAGAGTACAAGACGTTGAATTTAGCTACCGATAATTGCATAGGCCGAAATGGCTTATGGACTAGTTTCAAATATGTCTGAACCTCGTAACTTAAAAGAACGTTTGGTGTCCCTAATTGGCGATAGTTTCAGTCACAAGATGCTGAACGGTACGACATCAGGTAGAGGAAGACGAGACTAGTAGCTTGGAAGGTATGCAAGGCGAGGAAGACTCCTGCCGGTATGATTATGAACCCTGTTTTGAGTACGGCCATCCTCAGAACGTTGCCCATCCCGGCGACCGCGGAATAGGCAGAGTCAGACCTCGTGACTAATTCAAACAGTGTTACCTATCTTGGAGAAGAGGCCCATCTTTAATCTTTACTGGTGAGAGCGAACATCCTGGTAGATATAGAGAGCAACCATTTGGCATTGAGATTTAATAAGGAAGTGACTCGGGCGACTCCAGACGTGTCAGCAAGCTGGAGTTGACACCGTTCGAGAGCTAGGCAGGCGCTCGGGCAGCAGAACGCCACAGTTAGACAGAGTAGTTGCGTATTAAACTGAAGGAGGGGCAGCTGGTTAGATGGAGCAGTGACGTGATAAACAGAAAGAGATACAGAAGTCTAGACTGCAGTGCAGGGACGTAATCTACAGAGAGAGGCAGCAGGCTAGACAGTGCAGTGACGTAATAAACAGAAAGGCAGCGATCAGGCTAGACAGAGCAATGACGTAATAACAGTAAGTGGGGCAGCGTTAATTGGCCAGCAACGTAAAAAACAGAAAGAGAGAGATAGCAAGGATAGACAGAGCAGTGACGAAACACGCATAAAGAGAGACAGCAGGCTAGATAGAGCTGTGACGTCAAAAACAGAAAGTAAGAGAGGCAGCAGGAAAAGATTCAGCATTCTATATAGAGCTGTGACGTAACAAACAGAAGGGAATCGGCGATAATAGACTAGTTACAGAGTAGTGACGCAACAAACACAAACAGAGACAGCAGGCAAGACAGAGCAGTGACGTAACAAACAGGAAAAGAGGCATCTGGTTAGACAAAGCAATGAAGTAGTAAACAGAAGGAAAGGCACAGGCTAGATAGAGTTATGACATAACAAACAGGCAAAGAGACAGAAGGTGTGACAAAGCAGTGATGTATCAAACAGAAAGAGAGGCAGCAAACTAGACAGAAAAGATTCAGCAGGCTAGATAGAGCTGTGACGTAATAGACATAAGTAGATCGGCGTTAAATAGACCAGTTGCAAAGCAGTGATATAACAAACAGAAAAAGCGACAACAGATTAGACAGAGCGGTGACGTAATACACAGAAAGAGAAGCAGGAGAGCAGTGACTTAATGAACAGAATGATAGATAGCAAAGATAGACAGTGCAGTGACGTAACAAACATAAAGAGAGACAGCATACTAAGCAGAGCAGTGACGTAACAAACAGGAAAAGAGGCAGCAGGTTAAGACAGAGCAGAACGTAATAAAGAGGCCGCCCTGATGCACACACATATCGACCGAATCTTTTACTCTGGTTATTCAGTCTTCTACGCCTTGCGCGTCCTTAGAGCCCATGAGCTTCATGGCTTCGTCATTCATGATGTTGTGTGGGTTACTACTCCAGCCCGCCTTCTGTATGCGTCTCAAGCATGGTATGGTTTCACTAATGCGACCCACGGTACTCGCCTCAATGCTGTTGTTCGGAAGCTGGTGCGACACGGGATGCTCCCCTCTGAACAATCATCATTTGATGAACTCTGCGAACGAGCCGATGTCTCCCTTATTAATGCCATCCTCTCTAACCCTGACCATATTCTAAGAAATCTTTTTAATCTATTTAGGAGCGTGGATCACCAGTTGCGACCGCGTGCTCACAACAGGTCTGTTTATCGGGCTGATGATTTCACCCGGTGAGGCTTTATTATAAGATTACTGTGTCAGCGTCTTAACCCCCAGTGACATTTCCTCCCGCCTGACCCTCATAGTTCCTATCCCAGCATTTACTAATTTTTATGCTTCCGGCAAATTATGTATATAGATGTTTGTACCTGTTTATTTGCACATGTCGTGTGCTGGCAGACATCTGATTAAAGATTATTACTTACTTACTTAGATAGAGCTATGATGTAACAAACAGATAGGGCGGCAGCACACTAGACAGAAAAGATTCAGCAGGCTAGATAGAGCTGTGACGTAACAAGCAGAAGGAGATCGGCGTTATATAGACCAGTTACAGAGCAGTGACGTAACAAACAAAGAGAGGCAGCAGGTTAGACAGAGTAGTGACGTAACAAACAGAAAAAGAGGCAACAGGTTAGACAGAGCGGTGACGTAATAAACAGAAAGAGAAGCAGGAGACCAGACAGTGCAGCGCCGTAAAAAACGGAGACAAGCAGCATGCTAGACAATGCAGTGACGTAATAGACAGAAAAGGAGAGAATAGGTTAAATAGACTAGTGACGTAATAAATAGAAATAGAGACAGCAGGCTAGACAGACCTGTGACGTAACAAACAGAAAAACAGGCAGCATGTTAGCCAGAACAGTGGCGTAACAAACAGATAGAGATACAGCAGGTTAGACAGAGCGGTTGTGCAGTGAACAGAAAGAGAAGCAGCAGACTAGCCAGTGAAGTGACGTAATATACAATGGAAGATAGCAAAAATAGACAGTGCAGTGACGTAAGAAATATAAAGAGAAACAGCAGGCTAAACAGAACACCGGCGTAATAAACAGAAGGAGAGGCAGCAGGCTAGATGAAATTAAATAAAACAGAAACACAGACAGAAGTATTTCAGTTTAATCTACAGAAAAGAGGCAGCAGGCTAAAAAGAGCAGTGACGTGATAAACAGAACGACAGAGAGCAGGCTAGACAGGGCAGTGACGTAACAAGCAGGTAAAGATGCAGCAAGATAACCAGAGCGTTGACAGTGCAGGGACAGAGAAGTAGGGGCAGGTAAGACAGAGCGGTGACGTAATAACAGAAAGCGCGGCAGCGTTAATAAGCCAGTGACGTAATAAACAGAAAGAGACACAGCAAAGACAGACATAGCAGAGACGTAACAAACAGAATGAGTGACAGCAGGTTAGACAGAGCAGTGACGTAATCAACAGAAAGACGGGCAGCAGGCTAGATAATGCGGCGACGTGGCAAACAGAAAGATAGACAGCAGGTTAGACCAAGCAGTGACGAAATAAACAGTAAGAGAGGCAGCAGGTCAGATAGAGTTGTGACATAGCAGGCACAATAGATCGGCGGGAGACGACCAGTTACAGAGCAGTGACGTAATAAACAGAAATACAGGTAGCAGGGTAGACAGAACAGCGACTAATGAACAGGAAGTTCAGCAGGCTAGATAGAGCTGTGACGTTACAAACACAACTGAATCGGCGTTAATAGACCAGTTAAAATGCAATGACATAACAATCAAAGAGAGGTATAGAAGGCTAGACAAAGCAGTGGTGTAACAAACAGAAAAAGAGGCAACAGCATAGACAGAGCGGTGACGTAATAAACAGAAAATGAAGCATGATACTAGACAGTGCAGTGACGTAATAAACAGAAAAGTAGCGAACAGGCTAAATAGAGCAGTGACACAATACTCAGAAAGGGAGGCAGCATGCTAGATAAAGCTACGACGTAACAAATAAAAGATCGGCATGAATTGACATGTCACAGAGCAGTGATGTAATAAACAGAATGAGAGATAGACAGTGCAGTGACGCAAGAAACATAAAGACAGGCAGCAGGCTTGATAGAGCTATGACGCTACTAACAGATGGAGCGACAGAAGGTGTGACATAGCAAACAGAAGGAGATTCAGCAAACTAGAGAGAAAATATTCAACCGCTAGATAGAGCTGTGTCGTAACAAACAGAAGGAGATCGGCGTTAAAAACACCAGTTACAGGCAGTGACGCAACAAACAAAAAGAGTGACAGTAGGCTAGACAGAGCAGTGACGTAACAAACAGAAAAAGAGGCAACAGATTAGACGGAGCGGTGACGTAACAAACAGTCAAAGAAGCAGCAGGCTAGACAGTGCAGTGACGTAATAAAGAGAAAATAAGCGAGCAGGCTAGGTATGAGGTGAAGGATAGACAGAGCAATGACTAAATCAAAAGAAATAGAGGCAGCAAGCAGGACAGAGCTGTGACGCAAAAAACAGAATGAGAGACAGTGGGTTAGGAAGAGCAGTGACAATATAAACAGAGAAGCAGCAGGTTAGGCAAAGTAGTGACGTAATGAACTGAAAGGGGGACAGTTGGTTAGACAGCGCAGTGACGTAACAAACAGAAAGAGAGGCGGCGGGAATAGACCAGTGACGTAATAAGCAGTCTATACAGATCAGTGATGTAACAAACAGAAGGTGAGGCAGCAGGCTATATAGAACTATAACGCAATTAAAAGAAACAGAGACAGAAGGTGTTACAGGGCGGTCACGAAAACAAACTGAAAAAGAGACTTAGCAGTGTCGTAACAAACAGAAATAGAGGCAGCAAACTAGACAGTGCAGTGACTAATCAACAGAAAAGATTCAGCATTCTATATAGAGCTGTGACGTAACAAACAGAAGGAAATCGGCGATAATAGACTAGTTACAGAGTAGTGACGCAGCAAACACAAACAGAGACAGCAGGCAAGACAGAGCAGTGACGTAACAAACAGGAAAAGAGGCATCTGGTTAGACAAAGCAATGAAGTAGCAAACAGAAGGAAAGGCACAGGCTAGATAGAGCTATGACATAACAAACAGGTAAAGAGACAGAAGGTGTGACATAGCAGTGATGTATCAAACAAAAGGAAAAGCAGCAGGACAGACAGGGCAGTGACGAAATAAACTGAAAGAGAAGCAGCACGATAGACATTGCAGTGACGTAATTAGGAGAGAGAGAGAGAGAGAGAGCTGGCTGAGCAGAGCAGTGACGTAATAAACAGAAGAAGTGGCAACGGGAATCGACCAGTGACGTAACAAACAGAAAGAAAGAGATGAAGGATAGAAGAGCAATGACTAGATTAACAGAACTAGATGCAGCAAGCTGGACAGAGCTGTGACGTAATAAAAGGAATGAGAGACAGTGGGTTAGGAAGAGCAGTGACGATATAAACAGATAGGGAGCAGGTCAGACAGAGTAGTGACGTAATAAACTGAAAGGGGACAGCTGGTTAGACAGAACAGTGACGTAATTAGCAGAAAGAGAGGCAGGAGACCAGACAGTGCAGCGCCGTAAAAAACGGAGACAGGCACCATGCTAGACAGTGCAGTGACGTAATTGACAGAAAAGGAGAAAATAGGCTAAATAGACTAGTGATGTAATAAACAGAATGAGAGACAACAAGCTAGACAGCCCTGTGACGTAAGAAAAAGGATGAGAGGCAGCGGGTGTCGACCAGTGACGTAACAAACAGAAAGAGTGACTTCAAGCTAGCCAGAGCTGTGACGTAGCAAACAGAATGAGAGGCAGCGGAAAAAGATCAGCGACGTAACAAATATTTTTGCAATGAAATTGAATCCATTTTAGAGTCGCGAATGCAGGAAGCAATATAGCAAATGAAAAAACCATGTAGCATATCCCAGGAGGAACACTATCACCATTAATTGTGCACTTAACAGTATTTGAGGTGTTCTTTCCAATGATGCAACTTGCATTGCTCCATGATCTATCACACATGATGATCTTTGGCTTTGAAAATGGTCTTCGGAATACAATTTTCCATTTCTAGAAGGTCGTGGAGCAGCAGTCATGCGTCAGAAATATAAAATTTCTGCATATTTTTGTAGAGAAAGTACCTTAGCACTATGAGTTGTTAAAGCATTCTTGAATACTTGATCAGTACTTTGGACATACTGGGGTGGCACAGTATGGTCATCAGACAGGCGCAAGATTTTTATCGCCATTTTCAGATGGGTCTTAACACAACAGTTTTCAACGCTCATCCTTCTCTTCTTCAGCATTTCATCTAAACAACAATGACCAAATATCCTGAACATTTCATACAATTATCTACAAAATTGATGGATTTGTGAGCTTGTGAACGTTGCTGTAAATTAGGATGCGAGTTCGAAAACAGCAAAAACGAGGTCACCCCATACCTCTTTGAAACTCAATATCTTCAAAACTACTTACCATATTGATCTAAAATTTTGTGTAGCTTCCTCTAATACCATGATAAAAATTCAGTAATATTTTCAGTGAAATCCGAGATGATCGACCTGCAGCCATTTGTTGAATTGAGATGGAATGACCCTATTATGATGATAGGCCTGAACCAAGAGGTTTAAATTATTTAAGTTCAACATGTTGGCGTTGTAACTGGGATAATCGGAAAATGATCACTTCATGCATCCATGTATATTAATCAAGTAACGTTACTATGTTTTAAAGTACTTTTTCCAAGTGTAACAATGTTACTTACAATAGTTGTGTTACTTTCTATTGTAATGTATTTTGTTAAGTAATGTAACGGAACGGGGCCTATTCGACAGTGAGCAGGATGACGACTTGCAGCCCCGTCCGATATAGGGGTAGTTCGTGTTGCAGTCCGCTGAGTAAGGCTTCAGTGGTTTGCTGAAGACTAACCATTTAAGGTTTAAATAGCTCCTTTCTGGATGACGCTTGGAATAAGACACGCTTGTTCGATAATCTTCTTTTAATGTACAACGGAAACCAATACTTCTGTAGCGCCGATTCGGAAACAGTCTGTTTCTCACTCCCTCAATACGTCCTACGTCGATAACTAACGAGTAATTGCAACGCTACGTCAATGGCTGACGGCGACTACTATGCTACGTCAATGGCTGACGGCGACTATCGCAAAACTACGACGACTATATCCACGACGACTATCGCAAGCCACGACGACTATTCGTGCTTCCTAGGCGCCGAGACTGCAAGGCCGAAGCCGAATCTACAAGGCTCCTCGATGACGATCTCCAGACGACGGCGACGACCACGATCCTACGACGACTCTCTCATCACGACTCTCTGATGACGACCCTCTGATCCTTTTATACCAATTTGCCGTAGATAGTAGATGATACACAGTAGATAGGAGACAGTAGACAGTAGAGACTACACAGTAGATAGGATACAGTAGATAGTAGATATCTACAGTAGATAGTAGATAGACTACAGTAGATAGTAGATATCTACAGTAGATAGTAGATAGGCGTATACAGCAGGTAGATACCACAGAAGAAAGAACACAGTAGACAGGCGTACACAACAGGCAGACACTACAGCAGGCCGACACCAGGTAGGCGTACCCCTGAACCGTTACAGTAACTTGATTATTGTCAATTTTTAGACAAGGCAATGTCTGAAATTCTGAATAGTCATAAACTGCTGCAAAAGTTGCTAATTATCTCTGAAATAATCTGCATTTAATCAGGAGTCCGTCATGCACTCGAAGGCTTGGTGGGGGGATTTTGCTTCCATCACCTAGGCAGGGGGATAGAAGCCTCTGACCTAAACTACACCTGCCTTATTAGCTGCTCCTTTTTTCTGGAAATCGGGTAACTTCTTTGTCCTGATGCAACGCTCGTGAATATGTTTGTACTCTGGTGGCTTTAGAAGTTTGCAGATTCTGGTTATTGAGCTGCCTCTAGATTTCTATCAAGAGCAATCTTATTTTGGCTGAATAATATTTGTTAACGATAAAAAAACACGTGAGTGTCAACTTCAGAAATGAGCTCTATGCTGCTATGCATATTTGTGTCTGGACACTTGCTATATTTTTTATTACAAGCATTTTTAGCTGTTTCTATGAGATAGTTATTGTTTATTGTAACATATGGTTTAGCTAGGAAGCTATTTTATGCTATTTAATAATGAAGACAACTGGGATTTTATATCCTAGGTGCGTCTTAAAAGAATCCACCGCTTTTGAGACAACGATGAAGGATGTAGAAGTAGCCGTTGACAAGTGACTAACTGGTGTGCGAAATCGTGGAAGCAGTCGGTTAAAGTAAAGCACTGTAGAAAATAAAGTCAGACGATGCAGCTGAAGACGTACTATTATTGTTCTTATGCCTTATTTTGCTCTGTAAATTGACATTGATATTTAATTTCTTTTGAATTTGTCATTGACAGATTTTTACAAAATTGCTTTTTGAGAGCTTCATTTGGCACTTTAAAGGATGTCTTCATTTTAGTCTCTTAAGATTTAAGTTTCTTGATTTTTTTTTTATATCTGTGGACACTTCTGAAATTGAGAATGCGTTTCTAATTGTTCAGTTCTGATTTATTTTAATATAATGGTTACAAATTTACAATCTGGTCTTCATGTCCGAAACAGCAACTGCATTATTGCTTTTAGTCATAAGTTTCATTTCTGCAGTGAACTCTTAGCCAAATTGACATTGTTTGAAATTTTCAGTTACATATAATGGATTATTCATACCGATGGCTTTTGGTTGGTCAAATTGGCAGCCTACTTGGGATGATATTGTAGGCTGCATCACGTGTAGGCTTGTTTGTGGGCTGCCGACTTGGGACTAAGCTGGAGCTCTTAGCCAAATTGACATCGACCCAGATGGGCTTCCCACTTTGGGCCCATATTGGAAGCCCATATAGGTTCCACACATGGAGCCCATCTAGAGCCCACGCTGGCTTATTTGTGGGCTGCAAACTTTGGGCCAAGGTAGAACCCGTTACCAAATTGACACCGAGAACAGATGGGCTGCCAACATGGGGTCACCATTGGAAGCCCATATATGCTTCCAAAACAGGGGCCAACCTTCAGCCCACATAGGCCCATTTGTGGGTTACCCACTTTGAACCTATGTTAAGCCTGCGACCAAATTGACATCGAGCCCAGATGGGCTCCCCACATGGGTCCAATTTGGAAGCCCATATGAGCTTCCCACGTGGGGCCCATTTTGTGCTCATGTGGGCTTATTTGTAGGCTGCCCACTTGAGACCTATGTGGAACCCGCAGCCAAATTGACATCGAGCCCAGATGAGCTGCCCGCGTGGGCACCAAGTTGCCACATGGGACCCAGATTGATACCACTTGGGCATGTTGGCTGGGGTAGTGCTAGTCTTTGTAAGTCAGGCTGGTAACATCATAGGAACTGAGAAGACGAGCACATTTGAGTAGGACAACTCTCGACTCTTGAAAGCGCGCGTTCAACAAAGATCTACCACGTCGCCGTTTTATGAGTCCTGTCTTGCTGTTCCTGAAAGAAACCGATTCCGCCTTCGACTGCTATAGCGCCATTAAAGTAGGGCCTACTGGAACCGCTACTTGACATTTCTGTTCCAGATAGTCTACAGACAAAATAAGTCTGTTATCCATCCCATTAATTGAACCTTCAATTTGTTTTCAAATCAACTTGATTAACTTTCGACAATCCGCAGTCATTGAATATCTGAATATGCAGACTGAGAAGGTACCACTAGAAATCCAAGTACAGCATGCACAGGGCATCGGTTTATTCACGAGCGTTGCATCATGTCATTGGGTTTGTCGAATGAGGTCCGGGTTAAATTAATCCTACATTACACACAACTCCTCTGAAGCACAAGCAAATATATATGTCTTAATAATCTCTCTTGAACTCTCCAAAGCATTTTACCAGTGTTGTATGCAAGACTTGAAACTTCAAGCCCAAGACGAGACCGAGACAGTGAGGTTCCGAGACCGAGACAGTGAGGTAGCAAGACCGATACCGAGACACTAGGCTCAATACAGTACGAGACAGTACGAGACAGTAAAGGACAAGTGACCTTATATAAAAGGCTATAAACTACTAATGTATCAGTTTTCTGGGATAATGTTCATTAGTAATTTCAAGCTTTTCCAATTTGAAGCTTATAATGTATACAGTACCAGTTCTCGAGGACAGTTTTTATATTGCCGCGTTTTATCTTTTTCGATATCTCTTCTTCGGCCTATATCTTCTGAATAGTAGAAAGAAAGTCTTTTTAGACACCTCTGAAATATTCTAGACGCTTTTAAACAGGAAAATTTAGTACCAACAATACTACCAAATGAAATTATAAATTTGCGCATACCCTTACTCACCCTGAGAAACTCAAAGTTGTTCCGATCATTTCGGTTATGGTGGTTTTACACAGTTATTGTTTTATCAGTAAATTCAAATTACGTATATGCAAACTTCACAATTTCATGTTTTCTCTGAGACATTTTCCACTCTAAGATAATTAAATTGATTTCAATATCATGTGCATGGGCGTCCGCAGAGGGGCGCAAGGGGACGCAGCGCCCTCTGGATTTTGCACATATTTGCAGAGAATGCAGAGAAATTTGATAATTTGGTTATAATGATTATTTTAACACACATTTTTCAGCGTGTTGATCGGAAAACTCTAAAGTCTTTAGGCAATTGTTTAAAATTAGGAATAATTAGAAGCGTAGAATTAAAAATTGGTAGGCCCTATAGGGTGTACCGACCGTTAAAATATTGGTAAAGGCACGCTGTGCATGTTGGACGTATGTACATGTATATCTTTGTGTTGGCGTTTTTTCTAATGTTTAACGCATAGGAGTCCTATCTTGGTAATAGGGAAATTCATATTGTCAACACCTAGACGGCGAGATGCTGCTCTCAGTGACTCAGTCATATCGGATATACATGTAATTGGTATCGCATTTCTTTTACCAGCAACTCTCGCGTTGTTGACAACTTGTTGTTGATTTTAGCAGATGGCTGAGAGATAGCAGTTGAATCGCGTAGTCAGGACATTATATATATTTATTTAAATTTATATGCATATAAGCATGCATAATTGACCCTGGCTGCAGCGACTGTCTGTGATTAATTATCCATATTCTTCCCTAGCACGAGTTCTGCCAAATATTTTTAATAAAGGCCTACCTCCCGAGTCCCCACCAGCATGGAACTAGTCCATGCATGAATTGGGGAGGAATGCAAATCCGTTGACCTTCGTTGTCAAACGGGTCGTTAAACTGAAACGTAGGCTCTGTAGTGCTAGTCCTTGTGAGTCAGGCAGGTAACATCATAGGAACTGAGAAGACGAGCACTTTTGAGTAGGACAATTTCGTAAGATCTGTGAAGGTCATATCTTTAAATTGAGCGCTCAACAAAGATCTACCACGTCGCCGTTTTATGAGTCTTGTCTTGCTGTTCCTGAAAGAAACCGATTCCGCCTTCGACTGGGAAGGTAGGCTTGCTCATGTTAGACCTACTCTGAGGGATTCAAATAGAGTAGGCCAAGGTTAATATTTGCGCCAAACTCTACTCCAATTCTGAAGCTGGGTGTAATGGGCCTTAATCTTATCAAATTATGACAGCCACAGCTTCTTTTGTATAAAAATGAGCTTGGTGAGTATTAGACCTTTAGTCGAATTGACAGTGTGCCGATGTTTGGCCTCTACTCTCAGTTTCGTGACAATTAAGCTAAATATAATAAATTAATTATCAACTAACGTTTTTTCCCTTTGTGTTGGCTGTGTAGTCATATGTTATAGGCGCCGACTTTTAACTCAGGTCTTTGAATGCAAGGACAAAAATATATACTAAATGTAATACATGCCTTGCGCGTCACCGCGAGGTTTATTGCGTGCGCGACGTAATGCGCGCATAATCGTTACAACTGCTAAACTTCTAAGTACGGCCTATATACATGTAGGTCCCCTATTGGCAGCCGGCTGCTTACGGTACTTAAATTAGGGAGCGAGGGAGCGAACATCGAAGTTCGGTTGCCCTCGACATCCTATTTAGTCCCAATGAGTAAAGACAACTATTTGATATTCTGCGCCCCTCTGGAAAAATTCCTGCGGACGCCCATGATCATGTCAATCGCGAGTTAATCAGAAATACCGTTTCTCCTAGATCCCGGTTTCAGTTTCTAGCGCAAGATTATAAGACAACGCGAAATTTATCGATATACCGCTTGTTCGAGACAGAGCAAGACTTTCACTTCAGGACAGTTTATAAAAATTCGAGACACTACCGCGAGTCCGAAACCGAGACAATAGGCCTCCGATACCGAGACACACGAAAAACTGTCTCGATACGTCTCGAGACCGAGACAGTCGGAGACACTGTCTCGAGACCATACGGCTCTACATTTTACTCTGTTAAACACTCATCTCTCTTCGATAGAAGGTCCACTCTTAATTGGTATCCAAAATCAGATCTAGGCCTATAACTTGCTAATTCAATGCGTATATATTCAGTGTGGCATGGTGTCCGATTGGTTAGAGCGATCGTCACGTAACACTCAGCTAGTGTGCGCTGAGTGAGCGGGTTCGACTCGTCGCTGTGTAGGGATCTTGAGCAAGTTCTTCACGCACACAATTGCTCTGCAGTACAACTGCGCAGTTGCGTCGTCGAGACGTGTGTTCGTTTTCGAGCACGAGTTAACTGTCGTGTTAAAGCGCTTTATAAATGCCAAGTTGTAGGGCATATGTAATAGTATAATTACGTCTTTTCGAACGTTTAGGCCCATACCTCTCTATAATTATTGATCTCTTCTCTTCCGTCCTTCCTATCGTATGTCAGCATTTCTGAGTTTGGGTCACATTGTTTAAAATAAGCTAATAATTTATTACAAATGACGCTTTAGAAATTAAAGTTTAATATTTGCATTACTACATTCGGAATTGATACAAAATCACGGCCATGATACAGACTATATGTTGCGCATGCGCATACGATTTCGCGCATAAATGGCGAATATTATTTTACGTTTACAGTAAATTGTTGTAATATTATTTATAGAATTTACCGCGAAGCAGAGATGCCGGGTCATTTAAAGTATATTGAAGTCGAGAATTTTAAGTCGTACAAGGGAAAACAGACGATCGGCCCTTTTAAGAGGTTTTCTGCTATCATTGGTCCTAATGGAACGGGTTAGGAATAATGTTGGAGTATCTTTGTGTTCTATGCAATTGGATGGATAATTTTAATTATTTTGTAGCGCCATCAAGTAATGTCGCATGAAAGCGATGACCAGTCATGTCTATTATATAATTGCATGCAGAGGTAATTGCGAAAAATACATTCACCTATAGTAAACAATATGGGTGCGTAGCGAATCGCCGAAACCCGAATCCCCGAAAATGGTTTCTTCCATATCTCCGAAAACGAAGCTGGGTTGATGAAAAGGATTCTGCTTAAATGGAAACTGGGGGATCGATGAAAAGAATTCACGCTGAAACTGGAGTAATGAACGATTTGCGTTTCGAGACAGTTCAGCGATCTTCAATAGTACATGTTTTCGGGAAATTGGGCTTTTCTGCCTTTTCAGCGCTTTCGGGTTTCGATGATTCGGGTTGATCCCAACAATATGGCCGTCCCCGAATGCGCTCAAACCGAACACTGATGTCTGCACAGCTAAATCCAATAATACAATATAGTAAATAAGTAAGTAGGTAAATCTGATCATGATATTTTAGCATATTTTATTATACCATAGTGCTTCTAGTGTATTGTAGCGTATTTTATTATGTGACGTGAATAGATACCCAACTGTAGCTGAAATGAAGACGGGATCGATGAAAAGTATAATGTGCAAGTAGAAATTGGACTGGTGAAAGAAAGTATGCTTAAATGCACGCTGGATCGATGAATGAAAATATCATGCTTGCTTGATGCGAGAATGTCGCTACTATGGACGTGGAATCGATGTAAACAAGGCCGTGTACGTGCACAAAAACCCGATTGATGAAAAGAAATATACCTTAATGGAAGCTGGATTGATGAAAGAAATATACTTAAATGAAAGCTGGATTGACGAAGAGAAATAGGCATGAATGGAAGCTGGATCGATGAAGATATTGTGCATAATTAGAGGTTCGATTGATGAAAAAGTGGCATCGAGATAAAATCTAGTGGAATTTTTGATCAACATTTTGTTTGATCAAATACTCTAAAACACACTCTTAAAATTCATTTCAACGATCCAGCTTCCTTTATCATCATCAATCGTGTTTATACTTAAAAAATACATGATATAATGAAGGAAATAATTAAATACACTGAAATACATTGCAAGCCCACGAGGTAATAAAATACACTTTTACCAGTAAGTAAAGAACACCAACATAAATCCTTTTTAGCTAATAATTTTAGAGAGACAGAATTTATAGCTCACACAACATTGTCAAAAAAACACACATCACAGGTGCAAAATTATCAGACTCCATGGAAGCCTACTGAGGATTTGCAAACCAAAATGATTTTATCCATGACTTTGAGCTTCAAATTACTTGCAGAGTTGACAGAAAGCAACATGGCCATTCCTTGTCAAATCATCCAAACTTTGAAAACGTTCCCACTACGGCACACGTGCCAGAGAAAACTGAGTTCATTTGGCTGGGTACTGAGCATGCACGGTTGAGGATTGATGTTTGGTGCAACGTTCCCAAATTGGAACTTCCGGTCTGGAACGAGGGCTTGTCATTGGAGGAGCCCGTCAACGCCTTCTGCAGGTCCTGCTTTTGCCAGTTGCACCAGATCAGGGTCATACAGCACCACCTGTCAATGGACGCTGTTGCGACCCTGGTGCACTCATTCGTGTTGACTCGGCTGGACTAATGTAGCGCTATCTTCGACAGTTTGCTAAAGTCTGTCCTAGATTGTGCCGCCAGAGTTGTTGCCAGACTTTCGAAGTTCTCGCACATCTCGGCCTATATGAGGGACACATTGCACTGGCTGCCAGTAGAGGATATATGTGTTAGAGCTGTACCTATATCACTTTTTGCCGATACCGATTATTGCCGATTATTGATTTGCTGATACCCGATTATTTAGCTGATTATTTCACTGATTATTTTGCCGATTATTTTATTGTGTTTCCCAAGATGTCTGGTTCCAAAAGATAGACCTACTGCTACTGCCTATTGTTGTGATACAAGCAAACACTTGCTCCGTAAGAGACATATGCATGTAGTTGGGGAGTAATCCTAGGCAGGCAATACAGATTAAACACGCTTCCCGCCATCGAACTGTGCCCAGGGTAATTAACGGCCAAGGAATGGCTGGCCTATTCACAGCTGCCCATCTAGTCTCAGCATCTCAGGCGATTGGCAGCTAGCATGTATTCATTAAGCATGCTTCCGCGATGTACATTCATCGGTTTCTCTGTTGAATTGGCCAGCTGTGCTTGGCTTGAATTGGCCAGCCATTCCTTGACCAATAAGCAGGCACTATGACTCACTCTGTACAAGACCTATGTTGACACATTCCCAGTCTATACTAGCACAGTGGGTGATCTCACCACTTGTCTGAAGAAGCCAGTGGCTCGACGACACGATATGGGAACGGAACGAAATGCCGTCCTTCACAGACCCAGTGATGTTGCTGTCGTCATTTTTCTTTTATAGACTGAAAATAATATTGTAAAATAAAAGAAATAATTTTTAATATCGGCGCCGATTATGTTGCCGATATCTGATATTGCTAATATCTCTATAATCGGCCCGATTAATCGGCCGGCTGATACAGTTCTAATAAGTGTTCATACATACAATACATTTATGTATGAATTGCTTATGAAGATCGGCATCATGGTACGTTCGTAACTGACTGGTGTGGCCAAGTCTACATGCCTGTCAGGCATGTAGATCTTGTTTCTATCACATCAGGGCAATACGTCACATCAGGTCAGCTCCAACTAATAATATGTCGAAAACCATAGCCATAGCCAGCTCACTTGTCTACTCTCGCCTTGATTAGGCTAATTCGGTTTTTGTCGGTCTCTCAGACATTGAACTCAAAAACGCTGCAACGTATCCAAAATACCTTATCTCGAGTTGTGCTGTGTGTCTCGCTACGAACATACTCCTCAGATGCATTGGCTTCCTGTTGAATTCAGAATAAAAATTTAAGTTAGCTTGTTTGACCTACAAAGCAGCAGTACACCTACTTGCACCTACCTATAGATATTCGTGGTCTGCTAACTCCTCACATCTCTTCGCTCCTAAGGAATGGAATCTACTGCCACTCTCTTTTTAGCTCAAATTCACTTCCTTCCTTCAAAACGCGACTCGAAACTATTTCTTTTTGGCTTTCAAGGATTTGGAAATCTAATTGTATCTTCTCCTGGCGACTGAATTTCCGTGCCTTAGATTCACATTTCGGTGGGACCTTGCACGCGTTACAAATTTAATTAATTATAATAATAAATGAGCTCCTCCAGGTGAATTCATCGAGGTATGTGGTGAACAGCTTGCGATTTGTGCTGAACTGATGTTTCAATATATTGCATGTGGATTATCAGTACTACAAAGTTCCATTTGTTTGCTGTAACAGATATACTAACAAAAACATCTTTGATGTTGGTGTTCATTGCTTACTTACTCAGTACATTGCTTTATGGGTTGTGGCTGGTAGGAGGCAGCACTTTATTTGGGCGCATTCAGTGTGAACAGTTTGTTTACTAAAGTGGCGCGCGTTCTTTGTGATTACCGTATGTTATAATATATTCCTGAATTGTGTCCTGAGTTCTGCTTCATGCAATGCCAGGTGCATCATGAAATTTGGCCATGTCTCTGCCTATATGCTGAATTTGCTCCACTGCCTGCCCTTCAGCATCAGATCTCATACTGGATCATCGTTCTGGTATGGCGGTCCTTGCTGGGTCTTGCTCAGCCTATCTTTGCACCAGGCTGTCGTTCTCTAAGCTCTACTGAGTGGGGTGGACTGATCGTTCCTTTTGACTGCACTGCTACTATGGGGTTTCTGTTAATTGTTATTATTATTATTACAGCAGTTTTATATGGCATCTCTTCAAAGCCTTCTACTCAGAAGTGCTCCCAGCCCAACAGGCTTCAAACAGATCAGCCTTAAGGCCAGAGAAGAACAGGGCAGATTGACCTATAGGCGTGAGACATAGTGCTGCAGGAAGGCCATTCCAGGTCACATGACCAGCCAGTGAGAAAGCGTGACGCTGTCGGATAGCAGTCCTCGCATGGAGGACAAATAACTGCTTCTGCGGCAGAGCGCATTGTATTGTATTAATTGCATTAATTATCTACAATGTTATTTGTTAATACTGACTAATACATCTTGTGTGGCACAGTGGCCGATTGGGTTCGACACTCGTCCGGAAGTCCTTTGCGCACAATTGCTCTGCTGTACAAATGCAAGGCATGTGCACTTCTGAGCAAAAAATGTTGGAAGAAGGGCGATATCAAATTTCAGAATAAAAAATAGTTACTCCTCATATTTCCATGAATTGCTAAACTGTATGTTTTATATATTTTTTCAGGGAAATCCAATTTGATGGATGCAATCAGTTTTGTTTTAGGAGAAAAAACCAGCAATTTAAGGGTGAAAAAACTGAGCGTAAGTACTATGTGCATTGTTGTGTTCAACCATTTCAGATGAAGAGCCATAGAGCCATTTTCTAAGACTAGGGCCTATCATATAAACATATACTAATGTTAAATAATTTTATTTGCTTAACTCAGATCAGATTCTGCATACTCGCATATCTGGTAATAAGGAGATTGCTAGTTATGCTTTTGCTACAGATATGCTCAATGTTTGGTGCAGATCTTCTAATTAATCCAGATAATGTCCAATTGTTCATCTTTTGGCAGTGATCTTCAATTCATCTCAATATCTGTCATTCAACAGAAAATCTATAATGTGCTGTCAGTTTATAGAAGGTACATCCATTCTCTGAAACAGAAAAAAACAGACTTGTGCTTATTGGTTTCTTATGATATTAATGAACGATGATGTCCATTTTGTGTGCCATCATGGATTTAGGAAAAAGTTCCAAATGGATTTTTGGGCAATTTTGATGTGTTAATGTACTCATATTCATAGAGCCAACCTGAAAAATTCAGCTGGCTATGAGCTATTGCCAGCTTAGGCCTATAATGAAAAATAATGGTGATTTGTATGCCATCTTGGATTCTTGAAAGGCTCCCAGGGAATTTTGAAATGTTAATTTACTCATATACCACATTTTTAGTGAAAGACATTTCTACTGCAGAAATGTTATCGGAAGAGATATTTTCCATTGACTGCGTGGAGTAAGTGATGTTGCAGCACCATATTTACAGTTACAGTTTTTGAGAGGAGAATGCAATCCATGGTGAGAGAAGCAGTGTTGCTAGGAAGACATGCTTCCAAGACCTTTTAATATCACCACAAACCGCAAGTATGGGTTTGCTGAGCATAAGAGGCACAATTTATTCTGTAGTCTTGTAACTTTTAATTACAATATTAGAGAGTATTTCAGCTCATCAGATGCACAAAAGTATAGATTTATAATAGGGCATAACCGAGGAGACAATTTCCACCAAATACCGAATCCGAGTACTTGGATGAACTATTTGCCGGATCCGGGTACGAACCGAATAGTAGCGGCAAATCGGGCAGCAAGTATCATCCGTAGGCAAAGCATAGTTAACCTGCCACGTGCACAGTTACGGAGAACTATCTATAGTCAATGCAGAGTCTATAGCAATATCCTTCATATAGCGTATCGTCACACTCTATGCTATAACATAATATTTATTATTTAATAACTTAATTTGTGAAAAAATGTAAAACCTCATTATAAAATTTGAAATATGAAGTGATCAATGACGTCTTTACTCTCCAATGTTTACCAGAAAGTGGGTGGAGCCAATTCAAGCGAGAAAATTACTGATTTGTTGCCACCTGGGAAATACTGCCAAAAGAAATTGAAACTTATAAATTAGCATGATCATTATTTTAAAGAAAATTCAATGGAATGTTAAGTTCTTGTTTAATTAATCAACAGCTTATAAGTGAGTTTGTTAATCCTAAATGTATTTGATGAAAAAATATTATTTTATAACAAAAATTATTTTTTTCAAAAATGTTATTTTCAGCTATTTGCGGGTGTAATATTTGCCAGGGCGAATACTTCCAAATAGTCCAATATTCGGCTGAGGCGATTACCGGTTATGCCCTAATTTTTAAATACACAGAATATTTGTACCAATATTGAACATAAGCAGTCAACAGGATGGGTTGACTGTCTATAACACTTATTTCTTGGTTTGATTTGTTTATTTTTGACTCCAGATGTCTAATGCTGAGTTTACAAAAATTCTGGATAAGGTTTTTATTTTTATTCATTTTATTCTATTTATGTGATGTATCTTAGAATGTGGTTTTTGGTAACTCATTTTCTATAACTCATTGAATTAAGTCCAAGATTATTCTAACATGCTTCTCACCTGTAGGTAACTAATTCAGATGTGCTTTTTTGCTGTCATTAGGATCTTATTCATGGGGCTCCGGTGGGAAAGCCAGCTTCAAACAGAGCAGTTGTTACAGCTGTCTACGAAGATCCAGATGAAACTGAGACGCATTTCAGCCGTGTGATCATTAACTCAACGTCGGATTATAGAATTAATGGCAAGGTTGGCAAACTTTAGATTTGCATTGGGATTTGTTGCTCTTGTGGAACATGAAACAGTGTTCATATCGTGTTGTAATGAAACTCACTTTTATGACAGATTTTCCTTATAATTAGATTAACGCTTATCTGAAATAGTACAGAAATCCAAACTTTGGCTCACATTTATGCCTAACCGTGTTTAGACATTATTAAAAAATTATAAGAATCAGACTAATAATATTTGTATGATTAAAATGTATAAATTAGGGTTGTTAATATCGGTTTTTGGGGCAAACCGATTATCGAATTTCAAAAACTGATTTTAAACCGATTATCAGTTTTTATTGGTGTTCTTTGAAAAATATTGCACTATGCACGACGTCATTTTATGTATTACGTATCGCAATGCAGCGTCAACACTCGACATCGAAGTGTTTAAGTCAGATTGTGACGTTATCTGGAACAAATAGAAGCCTACAGCGCTCGGCTCTCAAACTCTCCCCGCCACTATGCATCGTTCTCAATTGAAGCCCCCACACCGTTAGCTCTCCACTGTATGGATCAAATTCATTCATTCATTGCGAAAATTTATATAGCGTCCCTTCAAGGTTACTACTCTGGAGCGCTCCCGACTCAACCCCGGCTGAAAAGAAGCGTCTTAAAGCTACTGTAAAATGCACCTGAATGAACCCTAGGCATAAGACGCAACGATAATGGTAGCACATTCCATGTCATTGGGCCAACAACAGAGAAACGCGATGCTGTCCAGTAGTAGTTTGCATGCGGGGAACAAGGAGTTCAATCTGCATAGAAGAGCGGAGAGCACGTCGTCCCTGCATGCCCATGGTAGAGCAACAGAGCTCTTGTAAATACGTGGGGGCGGCACCTAATAGGCACCGCCTCACCAAGGCAGAAATGCGGTACACAATCCGCTGTTGGAAGGGTAGCCCATGCAGGACACCCAGGACATATAATCAGTGACATGACTGAACTTTGGGATACGGCCAATGAGGTGCGCGGCCATGCGCCTTACCCGCTCCAAGCACTCCAACCGCCCAGCCGGGAGGCCAGTGTAGAGCACACAACGACAGCAATTCGGTTGCTTTGCAGTCAGCTCTTCTGTCTTTGATCTTCATTGACTCCGATTACCTTCCCCTAGCTCACCTTCTCTCGCTAATCTTGTCTGGACAAGAGGACTATTCATTAGGAATGGGGAGCTATTAATCACCCTGTTGGAAGACGTGGCTGGGAAATATTTCACTTAGGTGCGTCTATACCTTTGAAGTGTTGACCGACTTGAGCACTTCCTGTGGGAACTAATCTGAGACATGTGAGATAAATAATAAGGCAAAATATTTGATTATCGTTTTGCAAATGACAGAAACCGATTATCGATTTCAAAACCGATAACCGGTTTTACCTTTATCATTTAACATCCCTATATCAAATACTAACAGTTTGTATTACAATTATTATCATTTTTATTATTTTATTCGTTTATTAGACAGGCTGGCAAATGGTAGCAAGTTGCATCAAAACAAAAGTAAATTCACAGTAAAAAGTAAAGAAAAATAATTGACAGAAACTTAGATTGCATCTATGTTGAAATGTTAAAGTTCTATGGTTGAAACAGGCAAAATGTTGAAGTCGAAAGCATAGATATCGCCAATGGGAAAATTGTTATCGGCTAAGCAATACCTTTGACACGAAATATCTATTATCTCTGGTAGAAAGAAGGAAGGGATGACCGCAAGTTATAAATTTGTTTGGCAATAGGCGGAAAATACTGTCTGAGAACATCTGCATTAGCATTAATCACTGCCCGAAGGAGACGGACATCAGCAGCCAATGCCATTGATTCAAAGGTGCCGACGTGGGATGGAAGAAGTTGAAGGCATCCCAGTCACCTAAGGAAGGACTCAAGACGTCTTCGATCAGCAGCAGAGGTCAGACCCCACCTAGTTGGAGAGCATACAGAAGACAGGAGACTGTGGTGGCATCAGTGACTATGGACAGCACCTCATTGGAGAGACCGTGCCAACACAGGACTCTCAGAGCATGGAGAGAGACAGTGCCAGTGTAAGATCTACATGGGATGAGGCTAAGAGATTACCTCTGAGATCAGCTCCCCAGATCAGCACATCACTTGGAACCAGTTATCCTTGTTATCTCCCAAGATCAATACATCACAAGACTCCCAAGGTCAGCACCTCCGGAACTCGTTCTATATCTGGCAGGGGCGGTGGGTGGGCAGATGGGGGCAAAGGCCTGGCGACAATCATCTCCCTTGTCTTAGAGACATTCAGCCGGAGGTTGTTGGTTGAAGCACACTCACGAACAGCCCTGAGTTTGCTCAGGATAATGTCTCTGAACCTGTACTAGAATGTTAAACGCATCTAATGAGGTTTCTGTGTATTTTATTTAAGATATTTGTCAGCATTGCTTTTCTGCTTCATTAAAGAGTTTAGACATGATAAGATTAGATATAATAAGATATAAGATTGAAACATAATCACTTTGTCACCTTGTGCTGTCATTTCCTGGAAATCTAGCGACCGCCATGATCAATCCTCTCCATTTTTTCTTTCCGAAGTTGCGAACCTTAATTCCTCCAGGCTCATTTCAGTTTTTTCATGTATCACATCCATCCATTTTTTTCTTGGGCACCCTCTTTTCTTCCTTCCTCCTCATGCCAGCATAATTTCCTTTTCCATTCCATTTGATTGCATAACATGTTCGTAAAACCCCAGCTTCCTTCTCAACGCTGTTTGTTGTATCGTCTCACCATTCTCAACTCCAATCTTCCTGCGCACCTCTTTGTTTGTTTTCTTCTCCGTCCATGATATTTTCTGCATCTTCCTCCATATCCACATTTTGCATGCGTTGATCTTCTTCTCCATGTTCTTTGTCATTGTCCATGTCTCACTGCCATATAGTACCGTAGAGAAGATTGCTCTCACTAATCTTTTTTTGTGTCTATGCTCACATGTTTGTCTTTCCATATCTTTTCCAGTCCGTTCATTGCAGTTTTCCCTATCGCCACCCTTCTCTCTTTTTCTATTAATGATCCCAGGAACGGGAAGCTTGTTACCACCTCTATTTCCTCTCCGTCTATCTTGAAACTGTCCCAATCAGCTGTTGTCATTATTTTTGTCTTCTTTAAGTTGAGGTATAGGCCTGCCTTCTCACTTTCTCTCTTCAGTCTTCTTATCAGTTTTTTTTAGATCTGCTTTCTTCCGTGCCAGTAGTGTTGTGTCATCTGCATATCTTAGATTTTTCAATGTCCTTCCTGTTATCTTTACTCCTTCAGTTGCCTCTTCCATTTCTGCCCTCCTCAATATCCTTTCTGCATACAGGTTGAAAATAAATGGGGACAGGATGGACCCTTGCCTCACCCCATTCTTGATTTTAAATTTGTCTGTGTCTCCAAATTCTGTTCTTATCACCGCCTCCTGGTCT
The DNA here is from genome assembly GCA_959347315.1 of Bimastos eiseni. Lineage (NCBI taxonomy): Eukaryota > Metazoa > Annelida > Clitellata > Crassiclitellata > Lumbricidae > Bimastos > Bimastos eiseni. The sequence continues at coordinate 7,306,379 of OY365817.1, forward strand.
TTGTACAATCCCTTTAGTAGTTGTATCGAGTGTTGTGGTATTCCCATTTCTATTTGAGTTTTCCACATCAGTTCATGGTTAATGCAGTCAAATGCTTTGCTATAATCGATGAAACATGTGTATTTTTTGTCCACATTCCCTTTGCCTTTCCATTATACACCTCATGTTGGCAATATGTAATTTTCACACTCTCTTGCATCTCCTTTCTTAAATAAAGGGATAAATATTGTTGCTTCTGTTGCTCCTGGTCTATTCATTATACTCTTCGCAGACGACACTAATTTATTTAATTCTCATCCATGTTTAGAAACTTTGATTAGTCAAACTAATGACGAGCTCAGTAATATAGCCGAATGGTTTACAACAAACAAACTTACTTTCAATTTAGATAAAACTAACTTCATACTTTTTAGATCTCATAGAAAACCCCCACCGTAGCATTTACCTACGCTTACTATCATGAATATTCCAATCACACAGGTCATTTCAACCAAATTTCTAGGTATCTATGTAGACCAACATTTATCATGGACTGACCACATAACGGCAATTTCATCAAAAATTGCTAAAACTCTTGGTATACTGACTAAAATTTCAAAAATTCTACCGGCAAAGATGCGAGCCACTCTCTATTACACACTCGTATATCCTTACTTTACATATGGTAACATCATATGGGCCACTGCATATAAATCTAACTTAAACAACCTGCATATCTTACAAAAAAGAGCGATAAGATTTTTAGCTAACTTGCTGTATAATGCACATATAGAAAGTGAATTTCAAGAGAAGGAAATACTAAGAATAGAACAAATACGAATATTGCAAGTTGGACTATTTATGTATCAATACTCAAACAAATTACTACCTCGGTCTTTCCGTCATTATTTCCCACCCAAACCAAATGAAAATCTGCACGTATTGAGACACCCAAATACTCTCTTTACCCCACTCACGAGAACTAACATCAGACTTGCATCCATAAAATGCATGGGCCCAAAAATTTGGAACAAAATACCGCTTGAGATACACATTGTGATAAATATTCAGCAATTTAAATATAAATTTAGGCAATTCATTCTACAGGATCTTAAATGACCAGAAGCTTAGAGTAGGATATAATACACTTGGTCACGAGTCTACCTTGGTTGAAATAGGATTGCTTGGTTCCTTTAATATTCCTTTAATATTAAATATGCTTATTACGATTGTTGTAACATTGTTAATACTGCAACTGCTTTGAAGTGTTTAAAGTGCTATTGTACAAGATCTGTAGATATTCTAACCTGTAACCTGCGATTGTTTGAATATAGTTAAGGGTAGTTAAGTTCGTTATAGTTCTGAAATGCTTAAATAGCTAAAACTATCGATCTACCGATGTACGGTCATCTGACTTTCTAGAATTCTACTCTTCTATTCGTAATGTGGGGGTGGCCCTAACTAGCGGGGCTATAACAGTCCCTATTTGGGTCTCCCTTGGTGATCAGCAACAGTACTGTCGGTTGTTACTCAAAACATTTGTATCATGATCTATGTTGTTTTACTGAATAAAACACTGATTGATTGATTGATATTGATCTCTTCCATTCCTCTGGCCACTCACCGGTTTTCCATATGCTATTGCATACTTTTGTTATTGTCTTTATCATTGCGTCATCCCCCGCTTTTATCAGTTCTATGGCGCTGACCTGGCGCTCTGTTGTCCTTCAGTTGTTTGATTGCCCATTCCACCTCTGCTTCCATAACCACTGGTTCCTTTTCGTGTTCTGTTATATTGTTTTGCTCTATTTTTTTACTCCCTTGTCTTTGCTGTACAGCTCCTCCGTGTAGTCCTTCCATCGTTTCTTCATCACCTCTTCATCGCCAATCACGTTTCCATCTCCTGACTTCAGTTAGCCAATTCTAGGTGTAAATTTTCTCGTTATTGCCCTCACTTTTGAGAACATTTCTTTCGTTCTTCCTTTCTTTCCTTCTTCCTCCATTTCCCTGCACATTTCATTTAATATTTTTCTTTATCTTTCCGTGCTTGCTTTTGTAAGGCACTGTTCATTTCTCTTACTTTATCTTTGTTTCCTGTGCTTTTTGCAGCTTTCCTTTCTCCTGCTATACTAATAGCTTCTAGCGATAGCCATGGTGTTGTTGTGAATTTCTCCTTCTTCGTGATGTGTTGCTCTGCAACTTCCAATATCGTTCCCTTCATCTTCTCCCACAGGTTGTTTGTGTCCTCCTCTACCTCCATCACATCCCTCTCCAGTACTTCAAACCTATTCTTTATTTCCATATGTATTCCGGTGTGATGCCTTTGCAGTCGTATGTGGTCATTCTTTCTTCTTTTCGTAGTTGCTTCAGTTTCGTTTGTAATGTTGCCATTAATTGTTCGTGATCAGTTCCACAATCCGCTCCTGGTTTTGTTCTTACATCTCTTATTGTGCTTTTCCATCTTTTGTTTATCAATATGTAGTCAATCTGGTTCTTGTATTTCCCATCTGGTGACGTCCATGTGTATAGTCTTCTTTTTGGTTGTTCGAACCATGTGTTCATAATTCTCATGTTGTTGCCTTCACAGAACTCTATCAGTCTTTCTCCTGCATCATTTTGCTCCCCTAGGCCATAGTTGCTCGTCGTGTCCCTTTCTCCTCCCGCGCGCTTTCCCACTTTTGCATTAAAGTTTCCTATGACCATTAATACATCTCCTTTTGCAGTTCTGTCCATTACGCTCTGTAACTCAGTGTAGAATCTGTCATGTTCCTCTTCTGGTGCTGTCGATATTGGAGCATGCACCTGTACAATCGTGGTGTTTACCTTTCCTCCCCGGAATCTTACACTCAATATTCTATCGCTCACAGTGTCGTATCCCATTATTGCATTTGTACTTCTTTTGTCACACATGATTGCAACCCCATTTCTTCCTCTCTTTTTGGCCTGACATTATTATCCTGTATCCGTTCCAATTAAAGTGTCCTTGACCTTTCCATCTTGTCTCACATAATCCTATTATTGCTATATCTAGTCGTTTCATTTCTTCCTGTGTGATATTCATCTTCCCACTCTGCATACTTCTCACGTTCCAAGTGGCTACCCTCATCCTCTGTTTACAGCTCAGGTTAAGTTTTTGCCTTCTGATGCGATCCACCACAGGACATCCTTCCGTCTTTGATCTTGTTGTTTCATTAGATCTGATGGCTCTCGACTCACCGTCTTGCTCTTCCCCAGTAACTGTTGAGTTGCACTCCGGTCTGGGAGTCTCGCCATCTGCAACTATCAATTGTTCTATATTGATCATTGTGGTTTTCTTATCATATTGACAAGGGTGGTTTGACATTGCCTTCCCCTGGGTGTTTTTATTGAGACACCATCTCCTTGTGTTGATGACTTCCACCATCCGTCCTTCAATATCTTCTCCTCTGGGACTCGCATATACTGGTGAGGGCTCGGTTGTCCACCACACACTTTGCTTCCAACAGGGTTACCACGGGTAGGTGGTGTGGTGGGTAATTGAGCAACAGAGGCTTTATGAGACACATGTTGCCCCATTTCCCCCCAAACCTAAGTAAAAACTTGTATCTTTCGATATACATGAGCTCTTTTAAAAAAAATGTTACTTCATGTACTCGGACACTAGTTTATCTCGGACAATAAATCAATCCTAATCTTTGAACGTTGCTATGAGGACAAAAACATATAAGTTGTTGTATCTTTTTTTTCAGATACATCTGCATGTTTCTCTTTAAGGAGCACTAAGAAAATATCAAACTACAATTTATTACAGATCTTTAGAACAGCTCACTGTATTCAATAATTTACAGATAGTATATATTTTTAGAATAATTTATTGTATGTATATATTTAGTGTTGGTAATCTCTGAAAACAGAATTGTCATGCTGATTTTTATTTTTGTCCAGTAGAGTTACAAAGTTCTAAATTTTACTTGTTCAGTCTGTAAAAGTTGAGGAATATGCTTCGGCTCTCGAGAAAATTGGCGTTCTTATGAAGTCGAAGAATTTCTTGGTCTTTCAAGGACAAGTGGAATCAATTGCAATGAAAAATGCCAAAGAACGTACAGCTATGTTTGAGGAAATGAGCAGGTCAGCTGATTTTCGCTTTACCAACATTACCATGACCTTGATCTGTTTTCTGTTTATGGTCATCTGTTTATGGTCATCTGTTTATGGTCATGGTTAAAATGCACTGAGAATATTCGGTTTGATGCATATGTTTGGTTTAAGAAGATCTGCTTTCACAGCACCATCAATGGATTTCTTGCGCATTTTTAATTGTAGTGCTTTAGAAGTCAGTTAACGAATTGCTTTGACCAAACCTAGTTCATTCTATTGAATTGGTTTAAATTTATTTGTAATATAGCCATCCATGTCTGTGGTTGCTGTGAACAGCAGATGATCTTTCCAAATTAAAAGATTTCTGATGAAAACTGAAATTCATTTGTTTCAACTTGAGATGTCAAAAAATTAACCGAACTGCTTTGGCTGAGCGTGATTGCTATTTAGTTTTACAATCTCAGGTCTATTGAGCTGAAGGAAGAATACGATCGAACAAAAGCAGAGATGCTGAAGGCGGAAGAGGACACCCAGTTCAATTACCACAAGAAGAGGAACATCGCAGCCGAGAAGAAGGAAGCGAAAATGGAGAAGGAGGAGGCGGAAAGGTACCAGCGCCTGAGAAACCAACTGGTATGTTATCCCATATGGCCATCATTTTCTTGGTTTGTGTATAGATATATATATGCTTCAGTGCGGTTTTAATGTATTTATCTTATTTACACGGTTACTCAATATGTTTAAGACTGAAATTGTTGTCTGTAAATTTAAGTCTAAATCGATGAAATAGTAAGTTAGGAGACACAACATCATATTCAGGTTGTACAATTTATTTCTGTTATAATTGCTATATAAGTTTTAGATTAGAACTTACGGTTTTTACTCTTACTATTGTTATATAGTATAAGATGTGCATTTATATAGCACAACTTCAGCAGCATTCCTGAACCAGTTTGACTGAGCCACCATCTCACAAATTTATGTGAGCTTTAGTTTAGGAAGGCAGAACGTTGAACTGGTCAGTGTGAAGTGTTTAGAGAATTCATTCTTGGACATGGGCCAACCTTGGCAAACCTATGTTATAGTTGTTGCAATGTTACAGCCAATGCATTGTTGATGCATAATGCAATACGCACCATTTCCTCGAAAGCTTAACATGTATATTTAAGTTATTTATATGAGCAATTGAAAGTAAGGTTTTTTCCAATTTTTATCCCAGTTTTGGTAGGATCTATCACCTTAAGCTTTGCAAGTTACTTAAAATGCGCTATATTATGTGTTCTCATACATATTGCATACATTTTATTGATTTCAAATATTAAACTTGCAATGCGCTCAAGGTAACACCGAAATGTGAATCTGATGTGCTGATAGCTAGTCTGTGAAGATGCACTTTGATTTCCACATCCTTGAAGGCTACCGTATATACTCGACTATAAGTCGATTCAAGTATAAGAAGAAGTGCAATTTTTGGACAAAAATTAACGTCCAAAATTGACGGCTCAAATATAAGTCGAATCCATGAAATCAAAAATGAGTGATAAATCGAGAGGTATAGCTTGATATCTGCTGTCTTTCGGCGGAGAAGTTCGGCTGATTTTTCCGCAAAATATATATTTTACTATGGGCAGATGAATATTAATACATGCGTCCGTCATAAATCAAGCTATGTAGCTTGACATTTGCTGTCTTTCGGCAGAGAAGTTCGGCAGGTTTCTCCGCGAAATATATATTTTACTAAGGGCAAATGAATATTAATGCATGCAGACGTCATAAATCAAGATATATAATTTGATATCTGTTGTCTTTAGGTGGAAAAGTTCGGCTGAGTTCGCCGTGAAATATATATTTTACTGCAGGCAGCTCAATATTAATGCATGCGGCCGTCATAAATCAAGATATATAGCTTGATATCTGCTGTCTTTCGGCAGAGATGTTCGGCGGATTTCTTCATTAAATATATATTTTACCATGGGCAGATCAATATTAATGTATGTGGCCGTCATAAATAAAGATATATAATTTGATATCTGCTGCTGAATGTTGAATATTGGGTCCGAAAATCTCCCACTGTTTTGTCTCTCGAGTATAAGTCGAAATTCCTAATTCGCCATCCTGAAATAGTCTTAAATTTCTTGACTTATAGTCGAGTATATACGGTAAGTAAAAATGGTGAGTTTTGAGCTGCTTGTTGAAGGAAGTAAGTGAATTTGACGAATGAGGAGAGAGTGGCAATTGATTCCATTCCTAGGGTTCAGAGTTATGGAATGTGCAGGAGTTGTTCTGCATCGTGGCTCAGATAAGTGACCTTTACTTGATGATTGCAGGCATCGAATAGGGATGTAAGGAGTTAATAGCTAGTTATAATATGCATGCATACACACACACATGCATTGTGCACGATTGCACGTGTGTATACTTCATGCCTTTATCATGACTTGACTGACTACTGACTGCTGCTAACTCAACTTTACTCTCTCTTAGGTACATGGATTGAGTTGCTTCCTCCACTTCACACCTTATAAGTATCTCTAGAGCTGGTCATGTATCCAGTTACATGCTCCTCTTCTGCCAATGTGTAATGCTGCTCTAGTCTGGCAGGGCTTGCTGGGCCTTTTTCCAGCCTACCTGTGCAAGTTTCGCTGCTCTACTACGGGTAACAGCTCTAGGTCCCAGCTCCCTCTATGGAATGGAATGGAGTGCACCTCTGAGTAGTAACATTGAAGAAGTGCTATTTAAATCTATGTAATGAATGAATACATACATCCTACATGTTTTAGCCTCATTTCATATTGGATTATTGGTGGATTCAAGTGTCAGCATTCCCAAGAAACTAAGGGGCATGGTTTAACAAATGAGATGAGAGAAGAATTGTGTGAAACTGAACGTTGTGTAATGCAGAAATTTGTTTGGAGTAGGGCATAACTGGAAATCGCCTCGGACATTCGCCTTGGCCGAATATTGGACTATTCAGAAGTATTCGCCTCGCCAAATATTACACCCACAAACAGCTAAAAATAACTTTTTTATGAAAAAATATTTTTTCATAAAATAAATTTAGGACTAACGGACTTACTTATAAGTTATTGATTAATTAACCAAGAACTTAACATTCCATTGAATTTTCTTTAAAATAATGATGTTAATTTATTCAGTTTAACTTCTTTTGGTTGCATTCCTCAGGTGCAACCAAATCAGTAATTTTCCCGCTTGATTTGGCTCTACCCACTTTCCGGTAAACTTTAAAGAGTAAAGTCGTTGATAACTTTATATTTCAAATTTTATAACAAGGTTTTACATTTTTTCACAAATAAAGTTATTAAATAAGAAATATATTGTTATACCCTAGAGTGAAATGATACACTATATGAAGGATATGGCTATAGACTCTGCAGTGACTATAGATAGTTCTCGTAGCTGTGCACATGGCAGGTTAACTACGCTTTGCCTACGGATGGTACTCGCTGCCTCAATGGCCAGATTTGCCGCTACTATTCGGTTCGTACCCGGATCCAGCAATTAGTGCATCCAAATACTCAGGATTCGGTATTCGGTGGAAATTGTCTACTCGGTTATGCCCTAGTTTGGAGATGTCAAGTTTTTGGTGTATCGGTTTAGTCGGATTTGGAGTTGGAACTTCAGCTGTTCAAGCTGTATCACAACGAAAGAGAAATCGATGAACTGGCATCTGAGATGGCACGAAAGAATCAGATCCTTGAGAAGGAATCACGCAAGCAGCAAAAGATTGAGGATGAGGTTCGCGAAAAGAAGAAAGAACATGGGAAGCTTATTCGTGACATCACTAAAATGGAGCAGCAAATCAAAGAATCAGTAAGATTATCTTTTGTGTTGTCTGCAGTCTGTCTTGTCAGTTTTATTATCATTTTGGAAGCGTCAGGTCTTTCTTTAACATTTCTAATGTTAGATGGAAATATATTAGGCTTGCAAATCTAATTAAGACTTTATTGCAAATCTTTTAAGTTGTATGAGGAGTTTCCAGGCCAAGGAAAAGATTGAGTAACAATGAGTACTAATTATTCAGCAATCAGTGATAAAGGTTGTATGTATGTATGTATATTCATTTATTTCTTGATACAAGAAGGAGTAATGCTTTAGAGTTGACAAAAAGCATGTGTGACTTAGTGTTTTTTAGTAGTTGGAGATCATTACTGTAACATACACGCACGCTCACACCCATACACACACTTACGCACGCACACTCGGGGATGTTGTTATTATTGATTGAATTGGTATTTGGTATTGAGGAAGTGGAGCTGAACAAGAAGAGACCTCTCTATATTAAAGCCAAAGAGAAGACGGCTCACCTGATTAAGAAACTGGAATCTGCAAGGTATCTTAATCCTTTGACTACCAACATTTTTTACGTAAATGACTTCAATTCCATTGTTTTTTCATACGCTTGTGCTCAGTTATAAAATGCATCAGAAAGCAAAGCAACTTATTTTTGGGGCTGATAATTGGTATGAAAATTCAGCACAGCATCCAATTGGACATTAATGTTTCATGCTCTGGGACAATCAAACATTGTTTCTTTGCATTTTTTTCTGGCTTTAGACTGTTCTATGGTGCTTTTATGAGCTTCTCATGAGAATTTAGTTCTCTTGTTTTCTCTTTTGCAGGAAGTCTCTAAAAAGTGCAAAGAAAGCAAATGAAAGTCACGAACAGGATGTAAGTAAGATTGCTATGATTTCTAGTGCAACTAAAAAAAAAGAAACGTAGGTTTAAGATATTTCTTGTATGCAGATGTTCATTTAGTGCCTGTCAAAAGCTGCTTTAGTAATGAAAATGAAGGAAACATCTTCTGTATGTTCACAAATCAACCTTGTGTTTTGGTTGAGCCCCAAATGTTTGCCTTATGTAGTGGTTAGTCTGTTCCACATACACTATGGCCCAAACTAGAGATTTTGTCACTATTGAACCTTTCGTATGGACTTTTTTCCATCATCTCTATGTGTTACCATTCTTTCTAATTCTCTTTCATTCTCCCTACTCAAAACCTTTTTCTACTCTCGGGTTCTCACACTGGGAGAGCTACTGAGTGGCTGCTGCTGGGAGCTGCACTATAAATTTATAAAAACAATATAATACAAGTTAATTGTGTCCTTTGCGGGAACTTCTGCTCATTAAGTGCACTGTTAAGGTAGCTAAAGGTGCCAAGTGAGGCCCCAACCAATAGTGTGCTTTGTATAAAGTAGAGTTATTGTGATTGTAATCTGACATTTATAAAGCATCACCTCAAGAATAAATTCATCTGTGTCACTTCCGACCCAAACCAGTTAAATCACTGTCAAGCGACACATGTCTAGAACTGTGAGAAAGTGGTTCCATCTGGTGGGTCCAACATTGGCAAAGCTTCTTGACTGAGCTGTGGCAGTAAAATAATAATAATAATACCAACGCCTATTTATAAGGCGCCATAAACGCGGCTCTAACCACTACAAGGGCGCCGAAAAGGAACCGAGCTGACTTTCACGAGTAGCCACAAGCGGCACTTCTCCAAACACAAAACCCATACGATATATAGTCCTTGGACTTTTAGCTGTGTCATGGTCAGTTGAGAAGCACTTTGATTGCATTAGGTGGAAGAGGGAGAAATGAACACTAACCTTTTTTGTAGAAATGATGATGTTTTGTAATTATCAAATGTCAGACAATTTAAGACATGAACGTAAATACCCTAACTACGTACATTTGCTAGATTGTGGTTTGACCTGACCATCCAGGTGTCACCTTCTGTTTTGTTTTGATGTGGCTTTTAATTTGCTTGCTTTGATTTTTTATTAAACAAACAGATCACTGAACTGGAACAGGAACTGAAGGTGGTGGAACAGAAGCGTGTTGAATATGAGGAGTTCATAGAGGAGGAGTCTCAGTCACAAGGTCGCAACATGCAGCTGGAAGAGAACCAGGTCAGTGAACGACATTTGTTTCAGGGGAACACGGACTGTCCATGGCCTAAGGATCTGAAATGTGGTCAGTCATTTATATAGCACCGGATGAACAAGCATCTGAGCATTGACACCCCTTGTGAACACTATAACTGTCTTATGTCAGATGGTCTTCAATTATTAATCGCTTTACAAGCTATCAACCCTGCCTCTCATTTGTTCATCTAGTTTGCATTCTTTAATTGACATTGCACCTCTGTAGCACTTGAGATTCTAGCATATTATTACATTGCAGGAACTTGTAGCCATTGACCTTGAATAGAGTGCAATTATTTTCTGTGTTTTTCTCAGTCAGAGACTGATGAGTATTGAGCAGCACCTCATTGACTCCATGGAATCTTACAGGTCAAAATATGATGCACCAACTTAGGTTTGATCTGGTTACTAGCCAATCAGGTCATTGCCTGGTCATGTCTTATTTAAGCCCACTCTGATGTTGCGTTGAAATAATTCATTTATTACTAAACATTTTATTTGAGATTTTATGTTTGGAGATTGGCTGTTAGTGAGTGCATTGTCTGTCTTGACACATTGTTAACCGGCTTGGTCATGCATGATTGCAGGTTAAAGAGTACCATCGACTGAAAGAGGAAGCTGGAAAGAGAGCAGCAGCCCTTCTGCAGGCGCTGGACACCATCAATCGTGAGCAGAAGATGGACCAAGACAGGTTGGACAATGAGATGCGGAAGAAGAGTGAACTGGACGCCCATCTCAAGCAGAAGGAACAGGAGCTGGAAGAGAGCCGACAGCGCACAGAAAAGCTCAATGAATACATCCGGTTTGTATTGTGTTTGACTGATGGTTCGACCGGTTGAAACATTGTTTACTAGCCACAGATAGTAGGACATGGGTTGTGAGAGAGTGCAGGTGGATTTCAGTCATTCACTCTCTTTATTTGATTTACTCTTGTTAACATATATTAACATATATGTTACATTAAATTGTTAACCTGATATCATGCCATATGGTAACATCATTCTGCCAGTGAGCAAATGTTGATTGCTGGACATAGCAATCAAGTTTCATTTCTCATCTGGAAAACTTTAAAGTGAACACTTAAACACATTATCCAAATGAAGTAATTTTTTGGAAATAATTCAACGATCATGCGACGTTTTTGCAGTGAAGATAGATGATCTCATGCGATTTATGGGAAAAAATCTGCAAATGTTTACGAAAACAAGCAATTGCTTAAATGCTGAAGACAAGTTTTGTGTGATTTATGTTCATGTCATCAGTATTAGCATGGCTCCCAAGTTAAAAATTACAACAGGTTAGCAGTATATTGATTGATTTATTGGCAACATCATTTTCTTATTTCTTATTGTGTACATTTATCCTTATTTGTACATTATTTTGAGTAAGTTGTACTGCTGGGAGTAAGATATTATTTTTGACATCCATGTAGCACTTTGCAGTGATGTAGTTGTTTGTTGTTGTGTAGGTCAAGTAAGCAGGCTGTGGAGGAGCAGAAGAAGCTGGAGTCTGTTCTATCAGTCGATGTGGAAACAGCCCGTGTCAGGATCAACGAAATCCAGACAGAACTGGAATCTGTTGTGGAGCAACTCGGAGAGGCCAAGGTCGGTTCCTGTGATTCGTCTTTTTGTGGCAAATGTTATATGTGCTTGGAAGACAAATGTGTGTGTTTAGTTGTTTCAGTTCTGCAAGGTTTCAATGTGACGTTCTCAGAGCTTATATGCACAGAAATACAGTTTCACCAACCAACAAGCCAAAATCAACGGTTATTTTTCTATGGACGTTGCACTCAAATTTGCTCATCTTATATCAAAGGTTGTCGTGATTGGTTGTTGTGAAGACAAATTTTTTCATTTGAGATGTACTGACGTTATTTCTCTTTTGCCAATGGTCATCTCTCAACTTTTACTCGGAATGCTTGTTGCATGACATCCAGACACAGGTCAGTACTCCTTTGGCAGTTGTCGTGGTAACCGAATATGTTGAAATTTTAGGTGGACAAGCATGAATCAGCAAGGGCTGTCAAGAAAGCAGAGCTTATTGACAACCTCAAAAGACTATTTCCTGGAGTGGTTAGTGTCTTGTATTATTACAGAGAAAGATAGAGAGTGGGGAAGAGTATAGAGAAAGATAGAGAGTGGGGAAGAGTATAGAGAAAGATAGAGAGTGGGGAAGAGTATAGAGAAAGATAGAGAGTGGGGAAGAGTATAGAGAAAGATAGAGAGTGGGGAAGAGTATAGAGAAAGATAGAGAGTGGGGAAGAGTATAGAGAAAGATAGAGAGTGGGGAAGAGTATAGAGAAAGATAGAGAGTGGGGAAGAGTATAGAGAAAGATAGAGAGTGGGAAGAGTATAGAGAAAGATAGAGAGTGGGGAAGAGTATAGAGAAAGATAGAGAGTGGGAAGAGTATAGAGAAAGATAGAGAGTGGAGAAGAGTATAGAGAAAGATAGAGAGTGGGGAAGAGTATAGAGAAAGATAGAGAGTGGGGAAGAGTATAGAGAAAGATAGAGAGTGGGGAAGAGTATAGAGAAAGATAGAGAGTGGGGAAGAGTATAGAGAAAGATAGAGAGTGGGGAAGAGTATAGAGAAAGATAGAGAGTGGGGAAGAGTATAGAGAAAGATAGAGAGTGGGGAAGAGTATAGAGAAAGATAGAGAGTGGGAAGAGTATAGAGAAAGATAGAGAGTGGGGAAGAGTATAGAGAAAGATAGAGAGTGGGGAAGAGTATAGAGAAAGATAGAGAGTGGGGAAGAGTATAGAGAAAGATAGAGAGTGGGGAAGAGTATAGAGAAAGATAGAGAGTGGGGAAGAGTATAGAGAAAGATAGAGAGTGGGGAAGAGTATAGAGAAAGATAGAGAGTGGGGAAGAGTATAGAGAAAGATAGAGAGTGGGGAAGAGTATAGAGAAAGATAGAGAGTGGGGAAGAGTATAGAGAAAGATAGAGAGTGGGGAAGAGTATAGAGAAAGATAGAGAGTGGGGAAGAGTATAGAGAAAGATAGAGAGTGGGGAAGGGAAGGATGGAGAGGGAGGTTAGGTGGTTATGGTGCAATATCACCAGTTAAATGATAAGCATCAACTATGGGACTGTGGTCTGCTGCATATGCTGCTGTTTTCTTACTTACCTTTGGGATTTGTTTTGTTGGGATACAAAGTTATGATATGACTTACTATGAATATAAGTACTGCATTATTTAGTAGTGTTTTATATGAAGTTTTAATTTTTTATGTGATGTCTAAGGGTTAAGAGATTTGGTATTGTAAGGACAGATTGGACTGTCGTTTTAGCAACCTTATTTGCTTATCTATCGATCTATGTAATTTATATGACACCTATTCATGATGACTATTCAGAGGCGCTCTGTGTCTTGTGTCTATATTCACGTCTACCTATATTATATACAAGTATGAAGCCTATGCTGCTGTCTTGTGAGATTCTCTTTTCTGCAATGAAATGAAGATGTTTGATGGTTTCAGTATGGTCGACTGATCGATCTTTGTGAGCCGAGTCATAAGAAATACCAGGTGGCCATTACGAAGGTCCTGGGCAAGTACATGGATGCCATTGCATGTGACTCAGAGAAGACTGCCAAGGACTGCATCCAGTACATGAAGGAACAGCGAATTGAACCAGAAACATTCCTACCACTGGACTACGTTGAGGTCAAACCAGTCAACGAAAAACTTAGGTAGGTGAACGTTTGTCTCTGAAGAATCTTTGTTGGACTCTTTGTTTTTTAATTGAATTTCTTTTGCAAAGAACTTTGGACTAATTGATTATTTCTATAAACATGCAAGTGTAAGCCATGGGAAATTTGTAATATTTTAAGTTGGTGTATGTGAGCACAAACACGAATAAAAGGCTTGTGAGGGCACTGATCTTCAATACAGTACTATATGGCTGTGAGACATGGACAATGCCAAAGAACATGGAGAAAAAGGCTCAATGCATGTGAAATGTGGATGTGGAGGAAGATGCTGAGAATACCATGGACAGAATAAAGGACAAATGAAGAGGTGCGCTTGGAGATCGGAGTTGGAAAAGATGAGTTGCTACAACAAACAGCGTTAAGAGGGAAGTTGGGATACTTTGGACATGTTATGAAATCAGATGGATTGTAAAAGGAAATGATGCTGGAGAAGGAAGGAGAAGACGAGGGCACACATGGAAGAAATGGACGGACGAAATAAATTAATAAACCGGAATGAATCTGGCGGAATTAAGAGACATGAAATTGGATAGAAAGCAATGGAGGATGTTCATCATGACAGTCGCTAGAGTTCAAAGAACTGACAGCACAAGATGACATGATGTATGACTTATTTGGTTCAAGGCGAAATTTTATATGCCCAACAATGAGACAATAGACGAATGTGTCTGCTAGTGAATTTTGCCTTGCCATCTTGCCAATAAATAATTATTTACCAGGCATTGTTATAGCTGTTTCTATTATATGCAAATTAAAATCAACTGTTTGAGAAATAAAAGTTTTCTTAAGATTAAAGTTTGTTGAGAAAATCGAGCATTTGATTATTTACTATGTGCAATTAATTATGACCTCTGCGTGAACTTCTTTACTTCTTTATGTGGTGCATCTTCACCAGGTAAGGTACCTCTGGGCACAAAATTTTAGTGCATTGATTTTGTATTGCGTAATGTGCTGTGCAAAATGATAAGAAAGATATTTGATGTCTACTTGCAATATTTTGATGTGTAAATTGAAACTAAGTAAAAGAAACCAGAAAGACCGGAAGTTTCATTACAATGTTATAACAAGAAAACTATGATGCTGCTATTCTATGCTGTATACTCTATGCTCTATACTTATATCTGTAATCCTTGTAAATTTCACAAATATTTTGACAAAACGTGAAGAGTGCATGTTCCATTTATCAAAATATATTTGAATTAGGTTTTCTAATTTATTGAGTTGTGCAAAAATTAATGTTTCAGTTAGCAATGTTTTATAAGTATATTAGGCTGTTGGTGCTGGCTTGGAAACTCATTCATGGGACACTGCATAATGACTAAAGCACTTGTGTGGGTGAACACTTGTCTTGTCAGATGAAGTGTGATTTGCTGCAGCAACTTTTACTTTATGTGATACATTTTCTCACTTTCTGAACCCAATATTTAGGTTAACTTGTACTAGAGTTGACTTTATCTCAAGTATATAGTGTGTAGTGTGATTCTGAAACTACCTGATTAAGATTTTCTTTAGGAAGTGTAATAAATCGGACTAATTTACATCCATATGTGATTAGTTAACACTAACTGTATGTGACCATTTCATTGTCTGCCCGCATGCTGGTCACAGCCAAGTGTTGTTTTGCAGTTAAGTAGACATATTATGTTGCCCGTCTTATTTTGTCTAGTTGTGGATCTGTTTAAAACAGAGACATCAAAGAACCAAAGAACGTAAAACTCGTGGTTGACGTCATACGGTATGACCCGCCGTGCATCAAGAAGGCTCTCTTGTTTGCTTGTGGAAATGCATTAGTCTGTGAAACGGTGGAGGATGCGCGCAAGGTTGCCTTCAGTCTTAGCGAAAGACATAAGGTAAGATTTTCTCCACCTTCACACAGTATCCAAGACTAACCAAGTACATAAGATGGGTTACTTGGTTGCATACTCATCAAGTATACAGATTGTTTTGTCATTTATTAACTGCTGTGTTCATCTCTGTATTTTTATCGGAAACTCTAAAGCAGTGTTCTTCAATCGGTAGTCAATCGGTCCAGTGCTGGCCCGCAGAAATGTTCTGCCGGTTCGTGAGAAAATTCTAGAAGAAGTGCAATTTCAGGATAATTATTCCATAAATTCATTTTCCCTGCAATATCATTTTACTTTTATTCACGATTTAAACTAAAATATTTGTGTATGAAACCTTTACCTTGCAATGGTATTTTCTATATTTATCTATATTGTCATTTTGGTTTAGAATATATATGTTATTTTCCAAAATGTATGTCATCACGAGTTGACAAATGTTTACTGTAGTAGGCCTACTGTGTGGTATAAGTTATTTCTTTCGTAAAATTTGAAACCATACAAAATGGAGACAAAAAAGTTAAACAGCAAAACCTTTTAACTTCTTCGGTCGAGGCAACGACAATATTCGTTAGAATAGTAGAGATAGTAACGACAATAGGCCTATGCCGGTATTAGTACTTCAAGTTTATAAGAAACCAAGACAAAGAAAAATGGATTTCAATGCAGCGCTTTGTCTCTCAAAAACAACACTGCAGCCACGTAGACCTACATCACATCTAACAAATAAGCAGCAACAAATGTCGCAATAACTAAAAGTTGTAAGTCTATAACATTACCATTACATTTAATAAGTAAAATGCTAGCTTCATTCTACATTTGTATTTATTTCTGTCTTAGTCGTCAGTCGGTCCATGAAATATTTCTCCTATATTCACGGGTCACTGGTATGAAAAGGTTGAAGAACGCTGCTCTAGAGCATGCTGTTCCATGTACATCTTGGGTGAAGTCCATTGATGTAATAATTGGTGTATCACTGGATCTGATCTATTATGGATTCATCTTTTCTAAAATTTGTGCATTTAGGGTTAGGTACTAACACAACAATAGCCAACCTGTGATTGTATAGTAAATTGCCTGATTCATGTGATGTGCTTGGGTTCAAACCCTGTTCCTATGTGGGTCATCAGCATGACAGGTTGTCCATGAATAATGCCAGACCAGATCAGATCTATTGATTTGTGATCTATGTACTGTTTGGTAAACATGGATCAGTGACTGTTGAATGTTAGTTATACTACATACAATCTGAAAAAGACTTGTTTGTTATGCAGATTGCTAACATCACATTTTTATGAATGAATCAATTAATTGACTTACTTATTCATCTGAAAAGGAAATAAATGGTGTCATAATGTGATGATTGTTAACAGCCAAATGTTTCTGCTGCTGTTGTCAAACGGACACCCCTAATGGGTGAGCAAATACAATAGGCATCTGGTTGTTTCCCTGCCATTAGAAGCATATATTATGATGTCTAATCATTTTTTATCTATTTAAATTGTTTGGCAGATGTTTCTGTTTTTCATTATTTTGTTGACTTATATATATATCTTGTGCAGAAGAGGTTTTTGTATTGGGATCCTACTGTAGAGTATTCTTTGCCTTTTTGTGTCCAAATTAGGTGCAACAAATGTAACAACAATTGAAAACAATTCAGCCATAGTTGTGTAATTTGAGAATGATTCCTCATTTCGTACAGCAGGATTGTGGTCTTTAGAGATGATGTCTCCTAATAGACTCTGTAACAGAGGACTGACTGACTGTCTGTATCTGAGGCTGATGATGATGTTTTGATTGCAGTCTGTGTCTCTCGATGGAACTCTCTTTCAAAAGTCAGGCGTGATATCTGGCGGTGCAAGCGATCTGAAGATGAAGGCACGGCGATGGGATGAGAAGATGTTGAATCAGCTGAAAGCTAAGAAGGAGAAGTTATCAGAGGAGCTGAAGGAACAGATGAAGCAAAAGAGGAAGGAGTCAGAACTCAACACCATCCGGTCGCAGATTAAAGGCCTCGAGACTAGACTCAAATATTCCATCACTGACAGGGACAACACGGTCTGTTGATAATAATCTTCTGTTTGTTCACTTCAGCACATTTTAGGGTCATTATCTGCTGTAATAAGACCAATAACCCATTTGTTGGATGGGTTTTATGCCTAATTTTTGCTTCTTATGAAACGAGACAGGCACAGATGTATGTATTTAAAAATATATTGCTGATTTTTTTCTTAAGAAAGTTCCTAATACTTTTATCAACTCTAAGGGAAATGTATGAACTTCACAGAATATTACTGATGAATGAATTAAAGACAAAAAGTGACAAAATACGTGTCTATATTGCTAATGATTTGTTTTCATTTGAACTGAGATTATTTGAAATAACCAAACATGACTTAGCTGCCATGGAGATAATACAGATGAATTTGAGCTTTTTATATATGCCACAGCTGGTTAGATTTAGAACTAAGTGACCAACAGCAAATGAAAGTATAAAGGTTTTCTGTTTGTTGTTACTCTGTTTGTTGTCATTCTGGATCATTGTTACGAGTAAGGCAGTCAACGGGTACCCGACTGAAGCTGACTACCCGGGTAACGAATTCAAATCGGTTTTCGGATACCCGAAATTCCGTAAAGATGTGCAATTTTACCTGAACTTATATGCCAAAAATATTCCGTTGGTCTGACTGCCCGGGCAATGAAATCGATTCTCGGGTGCCCCACATTTTGTAAAAATGCGCAGTTTTCTACATTTCCTAACAAAATATCAAGTCGACGGGTACCTGGGTCGTCATTTCAACACTTTTTGACAGCCTTAGCTACGAGGCTAGCTTTGGAGGCCACATGAAGATGCCACCAGACAGCTTTAAAGTAACATTGTGTTTTTATAAGAACATTGTGTTATGCTAATTTCTGTTTTTATGCAATGTTTGCAAATGCATTTATTGAAGTATGTTCAGATGAGGTTTGGATGAATAAATCTGCTATTCTTATTTTTGCTGTTACTCTGTTCTGTTGGTGAATCTGATTGTCACTATAACCAAGCTTTTCATTTTGAATGCTTGGTTTTGTTTTTGAAGCAAAATCGGTCAATTCAGCAACTGGAAAAAGATTTGGAGAACTACAAGCTGAAGAAGGAATCAGTTGATGTAAGTGTGTTTATGATTATTTATGAGGCATTAGGTGAGGATGTCGTATTCCTTATTGTGCATTGAAATGGGCTGAATTTGCTAAGGTTTTTAACTATTGAGGCCAGCAGAAACTGTTCTTATCATTTTGTGATTTAACATTGGTGACACATACTGACAATGTGTTATCCCTCCAACTTCCTATATGGACGACTAAGGCGAGGACTTCACCTTAGTAGCCGATATAAGTAGTTTAGAATTCATAATTTTAATATGGCCCTATGGAACTCAAAAAATGGATGGGTGTAAATCGCATGGCTCTTATCTATTTTGCTTGGACTCAATATTTTGTGATGTGATGTAGCAAAATATAACGTAGTTGCTATTTTGTAAGGGATGATAAAAGTGAAACCAAGAATGTTGCATTAGACCTTAGTGGATATATATTTCTAGGACATTAAATAATCAATATTGCAAATAGTATTTTTTTTTTAAAATCAAAACAGGGTGTTTTTTGTGAATCATGATATGACTTGACATCAATAGATAATGTGAATGCGTAATTATTTATGTCTTTCCATGTAATTTTAATTCAGAGCTGGCAGTTGGGGTCTATGAATATGCATGAGGGCTATGACCCTGCAACATATCCAGCTCAAAGCTCAAAGGTTAAAATGTCCGATAAGTAACCAAAAGATGAAAACTGAGGTTTTTGGAATATCCCGAATCAAATTGGAATGGTACCAGCACGACACCAAGTCAACACGACCATATGCACCGATTGGCACACCTTCAATTTAAATTGTTGAAAGTGTTTGAATACTATTGAAAGAAACGAAGATGAAGGTAATGTAAGCGGTTGTGTTTTCCCTTAATCATGTTTGTTGTGTTGATATTGGCAGCCAGAGATAGAAGCCATTCGTCAGACAATGAGTGAGAGGGGAGCAAAACTTCGAGAAGTCAAGGATAAAATGGACAGCGTTGAGGACGAAGTATTTGAGACATTCTGTGAAGAGATCGGTGTTGAAAACATTCGGTAAGTTCTTCTTTCTTTTGGAATAACAGCATAAATGTTAAACTCAATTTGGAACATTTGTTTGGAACCTTTTAACCTCCTCACCTGGCTAAGGTTACATTATCTTCCTTTTCTTAATGCACAAGTTTGTAGATTTGTTTGACAGGAATTTTTGTTTTTGTTTTTATATGTATGCACAAAAGGGATTTACATATGTTCAATTAGCAAGATACAACTCTTGCAGAAGTGGTTAAGTTTTTCCTGAGCAAGCTGAAGCAGCAAATTTTAAATTACCATTGTGTTGTGCCATTGCACTTTTTTGTAGTAAATTCAGTTTCATAAAGTGTACAGAAATTGTTTACTTGAGTAGATCTGTTATAAATGTTATGTAAGAACTGTTGGTTGTTATGACCATTCAGACAGTATGAAGAGCGTGAGCTGCGTGTCCAGGAAGAACGAGCACAGAAGCGAATGGAGTTTGAGAACCAGAAGATGCGGCTCATCAACCAACTGGAGTTTGAAAAATCCCGAGATACGATGCGTAAGTCCCATCTGTTCCATGCTTGCCTTGGACATTTCAATGTAATCTGATGTACCATTGACCTAACGTTTCTACAACACTCTTACAGATGCTGTTAATTGTAGAGGAAATTCCAGTTCACATGTCTGTTGTAAGATTTCAGTATCAGAGTGACAAATGTCTTGAAATTCCTTTCTATGATGCTCTGCTCTGAGTTGTGAAGTTAGAGTCTCAATGTAGCAATTGTATGAACTGTATGGAATTGGCAAAATGTTTTTAGATGGGCTGTTTGTTTACGATCAGTTGATGTGTTGTTCATTGTCATATCACTGAGATAGTTATACACTTGGACTATGAGCTTGTAAGTGCAGTCTGTGCTAATTTTCTGTATTTTGTGAAAAACAAGCAGTTCTGCTTGATTGATTTAGTTAATGTGAAGAAGTGGGAAGAGACGGTTGCAGAAGATGAAAGAGAACTGGAAAAGCTGAAAAAAGATGAACAGAAGCAGATGAAGGTTATACAGATTATATCTGCTCGTTCTTGTCCTATCTATATTTTATTACTATGTCAGATTCAGTTGCAATATTTGCTACTTTTACAGTGAATTAAATGTAGCAATTTTACACGACATCTGAAGACACAGATTGATGAAGCCTAGCAGTCTAGCGAATCCTAAATGTTACTCTGTCTTGATGTAAACTAAAAGAGGTTCTTATTACAGCTGCAGGTTGTGACTGTTTACCAGCCATATGACTGTTTGTTTACTTGATTGTGTTGATTTTCATTGTGGTGTGTGAGTGTTATTTACTGAGCTGATGTTGATTGAGTAGGTTATCGATGAAGAGATGCAGGGCCAGGAACAGCTGAAGCAGAAGAAGCTGACTGTTAAGTCACAGGCAGATGACATTGAGGGTGAGGTCAGCGAAGTACGCAAGCGTCTAACATCGCAGCAGAAGGAATGCAGCAGCGTCCAGAAGACGATCACAGCTCTGGAAATTAAACTGGAGCAGAAGCGAGCAGATCGCCACAGTCTTCTTAAATCATGCAAGGTCAGCTTTTTTTAATTCACAGTTTGTTTTCATCTGCTCAGTTCATTGTGGATGGTTGACTGCATCGTTTCATGTTCATCAGCCTCACTATCAAACATGGTGCATATAGAAATCTAGACCAAGCTGAGATGGGGTCAGTTCTTTGGGTCAGTTTGAATGTTTTCATTGCCTAGAGCCACTTGTTGTAACTGTTGAGAATGTTTTGTTGTGTGCTTTATAACTGTCGTTATGTTTTCAGTTCATCTAATGCCTTTGAATGGTTTTAGATGGAAGGCATTCATCTTCCAATGTCACAAGGAACAATGGATGATATAACGCAGGAGGGAGAGTCTTCGAGTCAGGTGGACAACAGTACGGGAGAGAGCATGAATACTCAGGGCGCTCGGGCCATCTACGAACGAGAGGCTCATATTGTCATCGACTATTCACGTTTATCAGATGACAATAAAGACGTATGTTATCAATTCTCTTACTCTGAACTCGAAACCCAGCAAATTGAACCAGTTGATGTGACTTCAACAGGCCGGCTTTAATGGCTGTTTGAACTAACTGTGTGTTTTTTGCCCCTAGTTTTGGAGATAGCAGGATAGCACAGTTTATTTATACTCTTGCTTGGGAGAATATTTCCGTAAAATGGTGTAATGTAGCTAATAATTGTAGCATTAAGTTTAAGTAAAGCACTCACTGTTCAGTTTATTAGGACCGTCAGTCATCGGCTGTTAAGAGGTAGGTCTATCATATTGTTAGATCTTTTACTTGGACTACATTAGCCTCTGCATGCAATGGTTGCAGGCTATAAACCTGGAGACTGCAGGGGAAGTTTATGGCATTTTCACTCTAGGTGCATTGTTTCTATGGTACAGCTGTGTTCAGCACATCATGCAGCTTCTTTGATATCTTGATTTCTGTTTCAGCTGGAGAGTACGGATGAAGTGAAGAAGGTTCTTGACCATTTGAACAAACAGATCTCAGACATGAATTCAACACTCCAGCGCATTGCAGCACCAAATATGAAAGCTTTGGAAAAGTAGGATTTGCTTTCTCTTGCATTGTCTATCTATATCTGGTTATGTTCCTCTATCTTTTGCCCAACCGCGCACAGGCCATCCACACTGAATACGATGTGTACTATATGACTTGCAGAAGTTTTATTTTGTCAGCATTGTCATGTTTGCAAAACTGTGTAGTCTAAATGCAATTTCTGGTTCTAAGAGCATCATTCAAATGAAACCACACAGAAGTTGCTCCTCTTCAGTGCTTCTGAACAATAAACATGTTGTTTGGGAAAGAGATGAGACTATGAAATAGTACTAACAAGTTTCAACAATTCAAAGTTAATGTAGTCTATTCAGACTTGTGATGAAATGATCTTTTTAGAAGGCAGCCATATTTCATCAGCATGTGCTCATGTATGTTACAAGATCTTTCTCTGGTGTGGCTGAAAACCATTTCACTGTTTATGATATTTTTTATTCACAGATTGGAAACTGTCAAAGCCAAGGCTCAAGAAACATCTGATGAGTTTGAAACGGCTCGCAAGCGTGCCAAGAAATGCAAGCAGGCGTTTGAGAGAGTACGAAAGGAACGCTTTGACCGGTTCATGAATTGCTTTGAACATGTCTCAAACAAGATTGACGATATCTACAAAGTTAGTCTTTGCTTTCTGTCACCTTGTGTAGGTCTCCTTCCTTTGTTTTGACTGTTGGTATTTAGTGCCACATTGAACCGCTGGGGTGCTTAAGGAATTCTGATCATAGGTAACAATAATAAAAACAATGAAAATTTATGTGGATACCATAACCTAATGACAAGGGCATCTCACAGTCAACTAACAGCAGCTAGGCCTTAGGTGACATATGAGTCTTCAGGTGCGATTTGAAAGGTTCAGTTGAGTGAGCCGCTCGAATGACAGGAGGAAGACCATTCCAACATATGGCTGGTAGACAGTCACACCCTGCAGCTGTAATAAGAACCTCTTTTAGTTTACATCAAGACAGTAACATTTAGGATTCTGCCTTTCTGAGCATTTACACTGGCTTTCACTCATAGCCTGCATTCAGTTTTAAGTTCTTTTTCTTACTTGCAGAGCGTTTTTGGGTCATTCTCTAAATTAATGTATGGATTAAGAAAATAAAGTTTGACTCTGATTCATTATATTTGTGTTTGCAAAGGATTGAGAGTTATTTTAGATTGGAGAACGATAAAAACAATTGTTTTGTACTGACATTGTGGTTCCTCATACAGAAAAACTGGATTATTTTAATTGAAATAAGTTTAGATTGTGATCTACAACACATATGTCTCCTCTGCACTGTGGACTGCGCTTGTTTCTACCACGACTAAGCTGAAAACCAGAAAGGAATAAAACTGAAGAGTTTAGAAAGTCACTAAGATGACAGGAACCTACAATTCACTGACAGCCAATACTGTCAATACATTTAATGCTCAAGGAATTGAAATATAGATGCAGTGATAAAGAGCCTTCGTGAATGATGAGCGTGCTTGGTCATGATTGGTAGATTAAAAGTGGTCTTGGGATTTGTTGGTTATGTTTTCTGGTGTCTTGTGGTATGTGTTTCGTTGGTTATGTAATTCGGTTGTTGGTGTTCATAGGCTTTGTCAAAGAATCAGAGTGCACAGGCTTTCCTTGGACCAGAGAATGCTGAAGAACCATACCTGGATGGCATTAACTACAACTGTGTTGCCCCTGGAAAACGCTTCCGACCAATGGACAACCTCTCTGGTGGAGAGAAAACGGTTGCTGCATTGGCTCTGCTCTTTGCTATACACAGGTCTGTTTTTCAATGTTGACCCATGGCTACCTGGGGTTTAAATATTAAGGTTTATTAGTGTTTATATCTGGTATTAGATATTATTACCCAATTTGCTGGCGAATAAATACAATTTTACTATCCATGTGAATTTTTACACAGCTTTTGACATCAGTTGACCTATCGAGACTGGCTCTCGCTTCTATGCAGGACTTTCACATTTCAGTGTCAATACTGTTTGTCCACAGATCCCACGGTTGCATAAAACTGACCAATAAATTATCCCACATGGAGACGCTTCTTCAGTACGAAGCACAATTAGTTATATATAGTCATGCGCTTGATTGGGCTTTGTTTACTACTCTGCCTTCTAAGGGACCAGAAGCTCTTTGTGTAGATTACTAGTGTCATAAATTATTAAAATTTGTGACACCAGAAGTTGACAGAGAATGCTTATCTAAAGTGCAGCTAGTGGTAAGGCAGTTAGTTAACTGTGAACGAAGTCTGTCAAAGTTTAAATGGTGATGTTTAAACAGTCGACTGTTTGTGTGATGTTTCAGCTATCAGCCAGCACCATTCTTTGTCCTTGATGAAGTGGATGCTGCTCTCGATAATACCAACATTGGCAAGGTCTGAATATTTCTGAAAAACACTTACCGGAAATAAATTGATTTGCAATTTTTGCATTATTGTTTGAATGCTTAAAGTGACGATATCAGTTGAGTATGATAACTTAACTTCTCTCTTTGTCTCTCTCTCGTATCCAATGAATGAACCTTTTTACATTATATGTTTTTGAGTTTTTGTTTTGGTTAACGTGCCACAGATAAACTGCATACTTTGAGTTCTTTGAAAGTTTTAATTTTTCCAGGTTGCCAGTTACATCAAGGAACAGTCAGAAAGCAATTTCCAGTGCATCGTCATTTCACTGAAGGAGGAGTTTTACAATCGATCTGACGCTCTTATTGGAATCTATCCAGAGGTAAACTCTTCTTCTTCCAACCCATCCTCTCATAATCATTGCTGGCATTAAGTATTTTTGGTTGTCAGATATTTAAGCTAAGTAACATTCCAGTGTCCATGCATTTTCTAAAACTATTGTTGGTACTGAGCTGTGAAAAGCAAATCAGTTTTAAATTTCAAATCATAAATGCTCTTATGATCAATTTTTGATTGACCTTATAAAGCTATAAAGACCTTCAAAGAGACAAATTGATTTGCATTCAAAGAAGATGCAGTATTCATTTGAATGAGAGCATTATTCGTTTTACTGACACTGAGCAACTTATGAAATAAGAATAAATATTAAATATCATCACTGGATACATTTATTCTTGGTTTTATTGGTTTTGTTAATCTTAATTACACTTGATTAAAATATATTTAACTATTATCAGTTACTGTTATTTTGCTTTCTTTAGTTTTTAAATGTCGTTTATTGTGTTGATGTGAATGCATATTTTGGTTTTATTGTTTTCACTCACATTTATTTCTGTTTTGAAAGTGTTTGCATGGTGTGCTAAATGTGCTAATAAGTTCTTGGTGAAATATGTTGTAACCAAAGAAAATTAAGTATAAATACAGGTGTAGGGTGAGTAATTCATTATATTACATTACATCAATCATCATATTATTACCGAAATTTGATACCGCCCTTCTTCCAACATATTTTGCTCAGAAGTGCACACACACGCCTTGATGGCGCAATTTTTACTGCAGAGCAATTGTGCTCAAAGGACTTGTCAGTGACTCAACACAGTGACTCTCCACTCGCTCAGCGCACACTGAACGTTACGGGCTGACCACTCTAACCAATTGGCCACTGTGCCACACAGTGTGCCATCCATGGCACACAAAATTCTCTTTGATCTCGTTGTTTCTATGGGTGTGATAGATCGCCAGATTGGTATAGGTGTTTCTGTGATATTCTTAGAGGTTCTTTTAGATGAGAGGTCTGTGAAATCCCAGCCAGACTTTTCTTTTTTCATATTTCTGTAATCAGTAACATATATTCATGTTTATCATGAATTCAAACTTACACCTCATTATGGTTACAAGTCGTTTTAACGAATAATTCGATGGCTGATCGGTTAGAGCGGTTGGCCCGTAACGCTCAGTGTGCGCTGAGTGAGTGGGTTCGACCCTCGTCCGAGGCATCAGCCACTGTGTAAGGGATCTTGAGCAAGTCCTTCGTGCACAATTGCTCTGCAGTACAACTGCAGTTGAGCCGTCGAGGTGTGTGCACTTCTGAGCAAAAGATGTTGGAAGAAGGGTGATATCAAATTTCAAGAATTTCAAACGATTACGAGTTATAATTAAAGGAGTTGGATTTAACTAAAGTGGTCAGGCAAGGTGCCCGTCTGTTCTACTGCTAATGTTACGAATATATTACCTAACAAATGGAAAGGCTGAATCAACCTTTGGGTGGTTTGTGGGAATCTATCCGGCATCCATACTGATCTTCTACACTTCGTGCCAGATTGTTTGCACTTACTTGAACCCCATCCAAAACCAGACTTCATTAAAGTATGCAGTTTGTTTAGTTCTTCACCTCAACATTTATTGAGTATATCCTTTGAACTTTACTCTATATAAACATTTTGCTGTAAAGCTTGCATCCTTGCCTTCCTGAGTCATGACTAACTCATACAGCTGGCAGACTTGCAGGTTGCTCAGGTGAATTCAATTATCGCTTGTATCTTGCATAATCTGAGGTGGTTGCTGCATGTCCTTCCTATTCCTGGTACAAAGCGACTATTGCAGCTGCCAGAAAGCTATGCAGCCTTGTGAGAGACATTGACAATATGTCAATCGATTTTTGTTCTCTTTGAATTTGGTTGCCAATGTCATAATTATTGTTTAAACTAGTCTCCCTAGTCAATGCCACATATATCTTGTCTTCTTTTGTCTTTGAAAGGTCTTCATTTCCAAAGTTATATAGTAGGCAGTGTAAAATAAATTACACTACCTACTGCAAGAAGTAGCCTATATTTCAGTACTGCTGCCATTCTGCGTGTTTTGGACCCAGTGATCACTTTCATCTTCAAACTTTCTTTTACTGAGGCAGCTTTCTTCCCGGTTTTACACTTTCCATAGTTTGCCTATGCTGAAAAATTCATTCCTACCACCCAATGTCTACTCTTGGTTTCAGTTCTTAAGTGTTGAGTGTAAAGTTGAGCTGTTACCTTGTGTCAACATCTGGAGCCGTTGTCCTTTGCAATATGCCTACCACTCAATCCACACAATTGGATTTTGATCGATAATCCAATGGATTATGATTCTGGACAATATCACATGAAATGACCATTGGTTCTTGCGTTATGCGAGGAAACATAGGAAGGTATTGATTAGATTATTGTTATATATACACTCCTCCACTGCTGCTTTTTGCTCTGTTGCCCAAGCGTAGCAAAGAATTACACAAGTCTGTGATGTTCAATCAGTTGCTACCTCAGTGCTGAACAAATTTCTTGGGTTGATAGAGTAGTATGATTATTAAGTTTCAACACTGTACAACTTTAAAGACAAGTTTAAAGACATCAGTGTGGTCTGTGTGTGAGTGTGTACGTGGTAGTAATGTGGAATTTGACTCCGGTTTGTGTGAGACTTTTTTGTTGATCAAATGGTTTATTTTGTCTTTTGTTGCATGTTTAATAATATTTTTCTGCATGTTGTCTTGTGATCTTGCAGCCTTCTGATTGTGTTGTCAGTAAGACTCTAACTATCGACCTCACAGATTTCGAGGATGCCGAAAACTGAGCATTGCTTTACGTGTGGAATAGTCTTCGACCTGTCGGTTTAATTTGCTCTGTGATTTGTGTTTTTTGGACTGAGACTCATGTTGACTATTGCACCAACTTGTGCAGAACTTGGCTGTTGCTTTTACAGACAATAGCCTTTTTACACTAATAATATACTACATAATTGCTTAGGCTAGTGTTGTTGTCTTGGATAGTGCCAAGCATTGAATCTGAAGAAATACTGTCATAAAGTTATGAGTAGTAACAGTCAAGTACTTTTTACAGCATTTTGAAAGCATCATCAAAAAATTTAAAACAGATTTTATTACCATATTATGATCTGGAATGCTGTCTGTATTTATAGATTGCACTATGCAGTGTAGCAAGATTTTGATAGATACATATGGTACACGGCTAGGAATATGTACGTAGTATATTATTTTAAAAGCACCATCTAATTAGAATTACATCTACTACCAAAATCTTAAGGTGTTCATTTATCAAGTGTTTACTTGTGGTATTTTAATTAACCAAATTGCACATAATATTCTGTTGTCTGTTCAGTTTTGGCCATTAGTTTCACACATATGGGACTGTGTTTTGTTAGTTTCAGTGTTTATTTGTTTTTGCAAATTAAACCTAAAGTCACTAAAGATAGCCAAGAGAGTCCATGTTGTTGTGTAATCAATGACTGCCAAGTTGTTTTGATTGTTTTAATTCTTCTGATTAATTCTGAAGTCTTTTTAAATTAATAATAAATAACTGTTAATTGTAGGCTCTACTATAATTATATACACAGGTATATCAGTTCACCATATTTTTAATATGGTGAAGCGATTGTCATCGTCACACCGAGGATTATGCCAATCCTCCTCATGTGACATTTTGCTCTGTTCAAAAGAGTGAAAGTCTCCATTCTGTTCATCTATCGAATGCAATGCTTTCAATGTATTTAGTCTAAGACTTTGTCCTCTGTGTGTTTATTGCCTTTCACAATTAATCTTCCTATATATTGTGTATGTGTATGTCATGAATTCCTGAATCCTTTGAATCTTGCATGCAACACCTTGGCTTACTTTACACCTGTGACATCATCACTATGTTGTTGGTCTTTGTTATATATGTTTGTATGGTTGCTATCTATTTATCTAGCACTTGTCTTTAGTTGTTTAATGGCGCTACAGAAATTAACATCCATATCCGTACAACATACTTGCAAGGCCTTGGTGCGACACTTGTGTTGTTCCTAGTGTAAGATTATTTTGTATGATTTCCTGGTTTTTCATAAGATTCATTTTCATAAGCTGTTAACTCCATGCACATGAGGTCATTCGTGGCTAAACCTCTCGACGGTTGGTAATTGTACTGCAAAGGAAGAACAAAGAAATAGATTCTACTTAGATGATGTGGCGTTCTGCCGCCCGAGCGCCTGCCTAGCGCTAGCGGACGGTGTCGACCCCAGCTCGCTGACACGCCTGGAGTCGCCCGAGTCACTTTCTTACCAAATCTCAATGCTAATTGTTACTCTCTATATCTACCAGGATGTTCACTATCACCAGGCAAGATTAGGGACGGGTTTCTTCTCCAAGAAAGGTAACACGGCTCGAATTAGTAACGAGGTCTGACTCTGCCTAGTCCGCGGTCGCCGTATGGGCAACGTTCTGAGGATGGCCGTACTCAAAACAGGGTTCATAATCATACCGGCAGGAGTCTTCCTCGCCTTGCATACCTTCCAAGCTACTAGCCTCGTCTTCCTCTACCTCTACCTGATGTCGTACCGTTCAGCATCTTGTGACTCTGAAACTATCGCCATTTAGGGACACCAAACGTTCTCTTAAGTTACGAGGTTCAGACATATTTGAAACAAGTCCATAAGCCATTTCGGCCTATACAATTATCGGTAGCTAAATCCAACGTCTTATACTCTTAGACATTACTGTCCCCAACTCTCTAACCTCTGTCGTCCTAGACACACCAGTCTCACAGCACTTCGTCATATCATGCTAGACACTTAGCTATCACGTCTTCTGCTCAACACGTATCTCTCGATCTATTTCCGTGTATGGCATAAACGGCCGCACACGTATATTTTATCATGCACAATTGACGGAGTAAGTACCCGTCCTCTGTGTTAGCAGTTACCCACCAACACTGATATAATCTGCTTCGATAGAAATGACACTGGCATGGTATTCACGGACTCTGATAGTGAAGGTCTTCTGTCTATAACCTTCGCTATCTGCACACAGATCTTCGATCCGACCTACGCACGAGGGGGCCCGACCTCGCACTTCAGTCAGTTCTCAGAACTGTGTGTGACGACAAGCAACCATGTATTCACCTGGGTACCCGATTACCCAAACGTACTCGTATCGATCACTTCGATCAGACACGCAAGTAGATACATTTTGGGAAAACGGGAGGAGTATCTATGACCAACGTAGGTAGCCAACAGTAATATTTACGCATCGATCAATTCTTGGTCTGCTTACTATCTTTACCTTGGGTTTCCGACTGCCCAGACTTTCACGTCGGCCTCTTGGCCCATTTCCGTGTCTGGCATACCGGCCCCACACGCATAAGTTATCATGCACACGATTGACCGTCCTCTGCGTTGGCAGTTGTCCGCCAACACCGTAATATATTCTGATACTCGGAAAACCGGGAGGAGTAACTATGACCAACGTAGGTAACGAACAAGAGTATCTATCGAACGACTATAAAGCCATCAAGAAGAGTTACTTGACTAGTAACCTGAAGGTATCAATCGGCACCAGTGTTTTCTCTTGTTTGTCACGTGCTCTTCTAACGTGTTCACCCTCCACGTGTAATTCCAGCGGGTCCTTCGGGAATTTCCCCGATATTTCTATCGAGCGTATTCAATGGGGAACTTTCCCCGTATGTGCCAACGCTCCACCGGCAGCTCTCTCGGTTTGTACGGCTGCTACTGCGGGAATCTACTCGGCTTGTATTTCTTGCGGCCACCCGAATTTTCATGTCTCCGACAACCTGCTGGTATTCGTGAGGAGTAACTATGACCGAACTAGGTAGCCAACAAGTATCTTTCTCGGCCTGCTTGCATCTGTCATATACTTTAGTATCCGATCACACAGACTCTCACATGTCTGTAACTTCCTTGGACTGCACTTTTTCCTCTCATCGTAGGATCATCTAGATACTCGTCACCTAGAGCTCTGACCAACGGTAATGCACCAACTCTCGTTTCTCAGACTCGATTCTCTCACAGGCACCTGAGGTAAGTGTCACCACGTTACCTCTATGTTTCACACAGACCTGTATTATTATAATCACTTTCTCTGAAGCAATTGTACTCTGTCTCTTATACACTGGAACGAACCACTGGCAAATCTTTCGAGGAAGTCCTCGAAAGAAGATTATGTAGTTAGATCTACAAGAAGAAATTAGTAGACGCCTCGCGGGGAAACCGCGAGCCAAGATATTGCAACAAGACACACAAGTGAATAGATTTCTGGAAAACGAGAGGAGTAAATGTGACCGACCTAAGTAGCCAACAAGAAGATTTGCCGAAAGATCGCAAGACAATAAAGAAGACATACTGCGGGGACACCGCAAGTACAGATATTACGTTTAGTAACTCAAGTAAAGATACGCGGGGAAACGGCGACCTAAGACATTGCGATCAGACACGCAAATCAACAGATTGCTGGTAAACGGGAGGAGCAAGTATGACCACCGTTAGGTAGCCAAGCATAGATATTTACGGAAAACCGTAAATAGAAAGAATATGCGGAGACGCCCGCAATTGATCAGGTTTTCGGCGCCAAAGGGAACTTTCCCTGTATCTAACGCAACAATGGGGTCACCCTCCCCGTATTTATCGAATGTATATGTTTTCCAGTATTTGTCAACGGCTTCTCCGGTAGCTCTCAGTCTGTTTCCAACGGCTTCACGGGGCCGCCCTCCCCGTCTTTTAACCAACGTGTACACTGGGGAATTCTTCCCGTAAATTGTCTCAACAGTCGCCATAATCTGTCTCGATGTAGCGTTCGGTTGCTCGGGGCTTTACCCGATCTCTATTTCTGACGGCCACCGACGGGGTCACGTATCCGACAACCTGCTGGTATTCGCGAGGAGTAACTATGACCGATCTAGGTAGCCAACCAGAATATTTCTCGGCCACCAGAACTCCCACGGTCTGCACGGTCGGGGATTTTTCCCAGTCTATCTCTCTGTCGGCCGCCGAGGCCTCTCTCGATATATGCGTCGGTCCCTTCTGGGACTCACTCAGTCTGTATCACTCACGGCCACCAACGGGGTCACCATCTTCCCCGTATTTCCGAACAGAATTGTCATTTATTCATTTATTTCTCACGATCGGACTTTCTCTGTCAGCCTGTTGACTCTTACGATCAGGGCACGGTCCGTCTTGCGATCGACGGCAGAGGGGCCCACCCCACCAGATCAGCGAAAAGCAGCACCAGCCTGACCGCGAGAGCGGCTGTCACTAGAGGTCGTATTTATATGGCAACACTCAACGATCCCTGGAGCGGTACGAGAACCACTCTACGTATGAAGCAGTACGAACCACTGCTTCACATATATAGCGATGCATCGCATGTCAGGCTATACCCAAGCCAATTCATGCGTCTGCAAGCTATGCACTCAATTAAAAACCGCCGATCGGTCTTCCTTCCTATGCGCAACACTGTAAAAAATAGACGTAAAATAACACTATGGCGAGCCTATTATTTAAATAAATCATTCATTCAAGCCTTGTGGCCTGTCCGCCACATCTCACAACCTGCCTGAGATGTACAAATTTCGAAACATGTCCATAGCCATCACATAAGTTTCCAATGTAGTTTCTCACCACGTAACCCTGGAACAGAAAACAGTAATTGCACTTAGGCCTATTGTAGGGGAGAAGAAAGAGAGAAATAATAGATCGGGATGGCTGGATGGTGAAAATTTCGCAAAGGTACTTATATTCTGGATTAGACCATTGTGTCAGTTGTAGGTTTAATAGTGATAGAACTTTAAGGTGCGGGGGATTTTCAGCCAATGGAGTGATTTGTAAAAACTGATTTAAGCTTTGCAGGGGATCGCGTGACGCCGTGAGCAGCAGAAGGCAACGCAATTTGAAGCACTTAAATTGATTTTCAATGCTACATTATTTAGCCATTGAATCCAGCATATAGAACAGAATTGGTAACAAAAATGTTCTCCCAATTTCTCAGCTCACGTGAATATTTTCAGAAAGGCGGGTTTAATTTAAAAGTCATACGAAAGCGGGACGAAATTCAATATGGATATCAAGTCCGTTTGTTATGCATCAATAGCTTAGGGGCCGTCCATAAAGTACGTACGCTCAGAGGGGGAGGGGGGTCCAGGAAAAGCGTATGTTTGCGTATGGGGAGGGAGGTCGCTCAAAAGGAGTACGTACGCAGAGATAGAAAATTATGATGTGAAATATAGCGTTTCATTAAATGAAATATTAATCTCTCAGGTAGGCAAATCTGCAAAATTTAAAATAAGCAACATCTAAAAACTGAATTTCGATCCGATCAGGTATATCCACCTTCATGTTAACAGTCTGGGAAGGGTGCGTCCATAAATAGTACGTACGTAGAAAACTACTTGATATGTGTTTTATAGACGGCTACATGGCTACCATTTGTGAACTATAGCACTATAGCGGGTGAAGCAAGTCGGGGGGGGGTTGCAAAAGCGTACGTACTTTCGGGGGGGGGGTGTCAAACGTACACCTTGCAACAGGGGGGAGGGGGGGTTCAAAAAGTCAAGTTTTCGGCGTACGTACTTTATGGACGGCCCCTTAAGGATTGTCGATGGCTTGAAGTCATAGCAAATCAAAGTCAAATTAAATCAAGTCATAGCAAATGACACGACAAATTGTCTACATTTAACTTCCGAAATTTGAACAATTTTAGATTCGATATTAAAACAACCACCATTTCCAATCGCATCTTCTGAAGGTATATTAGTTACAGACTATGTGACGACTAACATGCAAATAGGGTACAAGTTAGGAGCACCAAAAACGAATGGAGCTGCCGCGGGAAATGGCGGACTCGCTTCCTATATAGGTCTGGTATAGGCCTATTTAGTGTTGCTTTCGTTAATGAAAACGAAAATGGCAATTAACGAAAAGTGAGTATTTTCGTTGACTAAAACGAGAACACGGAGACAACTAAAACTAAATTTGTGGCAATCAAAATTGAAAGGAACCAAAAAAGATGCAACGAAAACTAAAACGATATTTAGCCGGAATAAAAAAAATTTTCTGCTTGCAAATTTTGCTAACTTAAGGACCTATTCATTATTTCCATGATTCGTACATGATTCTGCAAACGATGTGACGTTATGTCATACCATATATCTTCTAGTGATTGTTCATCTATGCTAAGACACGAGGATTTTGATACTATACTTCTGGGGCGGTATTCACAGGACAGCAGTGGCATAGGCAGGATTTCCCCAGGGGGGGTTAGTGTGGTCACTTTTGGGATAGTCATTTTCCACACTATATCTACAATAAATTAGGGGGCTCAATGAGCCAGGATTTTTTTAATTTTAGCCATTTTTTTGCAAGTGTTTTGTGATATTACAAAATATAAATACTTTTTTTATTAAAATCGGCCAAGGCACATAGCTTTTTTTATAACAATGGGGAAAAAATTACAAACATATACTCAAGCTTTAAATTAGATATGATTATAAAATTGCCCTGCCTATGCAAGTCAGTCTCAGATTTTCTTTTCTTAACATCTTACTAGGCTAATACACTTCTTCTGATTATCAGTAGAAGTTAAGTTTTCTTGTCATTAGGGCCTATCTTACTTATTCATTCCTTAATCATAATGAATATCGGTCTTAACTTGCTTGGCTTCACAGAACGAAATCTAATCTTCGCTTCCTTAGTAATTCATTGATTATTTCCTCGGTTGTTGGGGTAATTTCACGGTGAACATAAACTAGTGTTTAGCCTCATAGCCTACACACGGCAGTGAAATCGAAGTTCAAATATAATATTAATGCCATTTTCAGCGTTACGTAATTATGCAATGACCCCACAGGATAGGCCTATCCGAGGCAGCCACATTAACTGGGTCAAATAGCGGACCCGCCGTGTGCCATGCTCATGACATGCCAGCGCAAGAGTAGGTGCGTTATCATAAAAATGGCAAGAATGACAATTAACAAATTGCAGTTTTAATTCATTCAGCAAGGAAACTGCATCATCAGCCGCGTACTGACAATGGATCTGACGGAGTTTCCTGAACCGGAAAGACCACCGAGTCCTTTGACGATGTTCACATCCTATAGACACTGATCGAAGAACAGCTACTGTTGCTGCTGCTCTCTGTCGTCTTCATGCGCAACTAAAATAATTGTTCATTAGTCGTCATTGTATCATCTTCTGTATTGGTCATAGCAGTTCTTAAGGGGCCGTCCACATATTACGTACACAGCGAGGGGAGGGGGGTTCAAATTTAGGCGATTTTGCGTAGGGGTGAGTATGGTGGGGGGAGGGGTCCCGAAAATATGTACGGACGCAAATATAATTGTCTAATTATGACGTCCACAATACAGAATACGAAGATCAAAACTGTAACCCAATCACAGACTACATGTATATTCCTGCTTAATCAATTTTATGTAGCATTAAAACTGTCAAATGCAAGTGTTGTTAGTGTTTTATTTCTTCATAACAGTTAACAAACTTAGGCTGTTAAATATGATGCTTAACAAAAATAAATAGCCTGTGGTAAAATCAATGTCTTACAGATGTTTTTAGCTTTTTGACCTTTGCAATGGGGGGTGGAGGTAGAGCTCAAATGCTCAAATGTACGCTTGGTGGCATGGTCATAGGCGCCAACTTTTAATTTATCCACAAAATTTACAATGTGCCTTGCGCGTCACAGCGAGGTTTGATGCGCGAGTGACGCAATGCGTGTATAATTACATCATTAGGCCTACAGGCTACAACTCACAAAATGTTGAACTGACAAGACTATTAGTAGTAGCGCGCTGTTTGCCTAAGTTAAGTTAATAAGCCAAAAAGTTATTAAAATTGTGACAAGCAGAGGTGTAACAAAGTCTTAAAAAGTGGGGGGTATAATTTTAAAAATATTACGTTCCCCCCCACCACTTTTTGAACTTGGTCCCCCTGAAATTTGAAAAATGGGGGCACAAATAATCTTAACAAAAGTCATCTTAAAAAGCCATTGGAGAAACATAAGAAAGAACCGATTTGGGGGGCCACGGGGGCACTGAGCACTAAAACGGGGGGGGGGGCTTTGCCCCTCCCCCCCCAGTTTTGAAACTGGGAGGGGGCAGTGTCCCCTGCCCCCGCTTGTTACACCCATGGGGACAGGTGATAACGATAGATTTGTCCGACGGAATCTGACTCTTTTATGGCAGATGTATTTCTGTGCACGGAGCAACTGTTCGCTTGACAACAAAATTTACCAAAACGACTTTTGGCTAAGGCGTGACTCTGGGAATTTTCGCCCTTTGCTAATAAAAGCAATGCAACTATCGCTTATATCGCGCCTTAATAAAAACAGAGTCTTACTTAAAGGCGCGTTACAGAAACAGTTCATCAATCATAGTAAACAGAAATAAGTTTTGAGACTAGACTTGAAGACATCCATCGAGGAAGCTCTGCGCACTGCCTCTGGTAGGGTGTTCCATTCAGCTGGCCCAGCTATTTTAGACATTCTGCTGCCAAACTACAGGTACAATCTTTTAATAACAAAGTCTCCATCGAAGCAGAACGCAGGCCTCTCCTTGGTCCAATGGTAGCGCACGGTGTGACCAGGGCGGACAAACCGGTCTTGCTGTCACCAAAATTCCCAAACACCACCATCTCACATCAGTCCTCAAATCACTTCACAGGCTAAGAATACCTAATCTAATTGAATACAAAGTTATAAATAATCACTCACCTACAACACACTCCAATCCTCACAGCCCACATGTCTCCGTCAGTTGTTCACGATTCAAACACATCGTTCAACCCGTTCCTCTTCCAGCCTCGCGCTGTTCCGCCCTACCGTCACCTCATCACTCCATAACCACTGCTGTCCCGCTTCTTTGTAACAATGCTGCTACCAATATTAAGACAAACCCACCCTACGAACTTAACAAAGCCAATCACCTCTTGCTATCTCCCCACACTACAGGTACAAAAACTGAAAAACTGTTCTTTCACAAATCCTATCCTGATTCCCATCTCACCTCTTAGCACCATGCATGGGTCGTGCTTTGTCTTACTGTGATTAGGGGGCCAATGACCATGGCGCAGCCCACTTGGTGTGCTGCATGACAAGATTACTCTTTCTGTTGGTTCCTTCAACTACACACCTCCTTCGCCCTTCTTACATCCAACACAACTTTCTCACAGCACAGCCCATCACCGAATTCTCAGCAATGGACCATATCGACATAATGTCTCTCTCCCTCTGCGTCTTCATCGTGTCCTTCTGCCTCTCAGTCTATGTCACTGCAGTGTACGTCCTATCCTAGCTGTCGACCCTTGTGCAGATCAGATTGCACGGCGTGTCTAATTAATTATAGCCCATAACGAACCATTAACACTGCCATTAGTAATGCGGTAGCAAAACGGTTAGCTGTGAGACAGTGATGACAGTGCGCAGCTTTAGCTGGTATTAACAGCATCATCCTGAACTAACACAAACGAAACACTTGTACAGACCCTGTCCGAGCCGTACTCACTTGACCCTGTATCTCAGAGTCACGTGACTCTTGACTCTCTGATAGTCTAGCACAGTTTGAATTATTATACAAAACATACCGGGGCTGTTAATGCAATCTGCTCTTGCCGTGGTATCTCCCAAGTACAGGAGCAAAAATCCCGTTGCCTCTGTGGAGTCGGCGCCAATGCGCATGGGGAGGGGAGGGGAATGTGCGCGGTGCAACAGAGGGAAGGGGTCCGTAAATCCTATTTTTTGGTGTACGTAATATATGGATGAGCCCTAACTAGCATTGAACCGGATGTACTGAACACTTATCTAAACAATTAAGTGAAAACTGTTCTTTTGGTCTGAAGAAATAAAGAAAGGCTCACAAAAGAAAAGCGCTCTGGCAATAGGCCTAATGAAAATAGTTACAAAACGTTCTATGCGAATTTCTAGGTGATCATTACTATTTTCAGCACACGAGTTACTTTAAATTCCCATATTTTGACATTTTTAGTTTCGAATTGCACAATAATTATCCGACATTCGATACAATAGCAACCGCAATTTGCATCATCTGAGAGCTCTGCTAATTCTAATATGCAAATCAGGCACGTTATTATAATTTAAGGACAATCCCAGGCAAAGTTTGGTCTTATTTAGCCTTGTTCCTTAAGTTAAGATCTTTGTTGGCCATATATATATTAATTGAGAACTGCATCTGTCGCTCTTTGTGTTAGGATCACGGAGCATTCAATCCATCGGATTGGTAAAATTATTTATGTGACTTCACAAAATATAGATACACTCTGGCAATTGGCTACTTACTTATGGACTATAGGGCCCACTCCTACACAAAATCACTATCATACGAACTGCTTAGACTCTCGCCAGAATAACGATATCCATCTACCATCCATCTACCATCAATCTACCATCCATCTACCATCCTGATCCATCCTACTATAACTCTTCTCAACTCACTAATTGCTATATTTGCACACAAGTTTTCAACTATAGAAACTGAAAGGGCTCGTGTTCCACGAATATACCATGATTTCTCCGCTTCACCTTACCTATCGCTCACTCAATTATATTTACACAAGATGAAGACGAGTGAACCCAGGACACTGCAGAAGAGTGGCAGGGGTTGTGAACAGTGGTTGCAGGCTTTAACAGAAAATGATCTGGAAGAGAGGCAGGACAGGAACTGCACGACGGAGATGTCAAGGAGACAGAGGCAGGAGACATGCTGACTGGCTGCCGGCAGAGAACAGCTTGTTGTACAGAGCAGCAAGCAGGGTCATTGTGGAGTCGATGTTAGTGAATCTATAGATTGCAATATTCTATTAACACGAGTTAAACCGTAAAATATGTCTACTTTTTTAAGCATTTATTAAACCACTCCTCAAAAAACATCCCTAGACAAGAATCTCTTTACCAACAATCGTTCAATTTCAAATCTCTCTTTAATATCCAAACTCTCGGAACGAGTTGTCCTCTCTCACCTCAGCGGCTTCCTAGCCTCAAACAATCTGTTCAACTAAAATCAATCTGCATACACCAAATATCACTACTGAAACACTCATCCTCACCTCACTATACAACAAACTTGTCATGGTGATAGGTCGTCATCAAGTATCTTGCTTATGTCTCTTAAACATTTATTCCGCCTTTGATAACATAGATCAGCGATTCCCAACCTGTGGCCCGCGGGCCAAAAGTGGCCCGCCAGGCTTCAAAAAGTGGCAACGAGACCTATCAAAAATATAAAAAAAATATACGTGCAAAAATGAATATTTGACAGAATAATTATTTTCTATTATAAATTATTATGTTCTGTTGACGTTTATAAGCAACATCAAATAGTTACAAATTCATTGTAGTTCAATTTTAACAATTATAGGCCTATATGTTTTAGTAAGCCTACATCTCTAGTCACGGAGTTAGTCTATGCCAGCAAGCAGCCGCTAATAGGCTACTTAAGTATTCTTTCTTGCGTAAGCGCCGCTAGGTTCTTTGGTCTATGTTCAACACATGTATACATTTGATTCGCTATTTGAAAACTTGCGATCTTTTGCCCAGCGTTATGTTTGCCTGCTTGGCAGTGATGGGCACCAAATATCTGACAAGTAGTCAAAACTACTTCCTAACTACTTTCAAAATATGTAGTTATAACTACAATTTAACTGCTTTAGATGACAAGTAGTTATAACTACTTTTGTAACTACCACATAGGTAGCTAACTACTTTTACAACTACTTTGTTAATGTTATGTCATGGTCAGAGCTGTTAACAATACTGGAATAAAGTATTGCAATACCAATACCAATACTTTTTCTTAAAAGTATTGCGATACCAATACCAATACTTTCACCAATACTTTTTGACAAACAAATTTCTTGTTTACTCACACAAAACATGTGCTAAAGAAAAAGAAGCATAATTACACTATTAGTTTTACATGAAAAAAATCAGTAAACTAGAATTACAATTATTATTTTCACAACTCTGTATAATTACAAAAATATTTCTTACTTAAAAAATCACAATAACTACAATTATTATAAAAATTGTTATTTTCAAAAATACTCAAGCGTGCTACACCATGACCTATCGGTAATGCGCTTGCTCACATAGCATGCGGTTGCGAGTTCGACTCCGTGTAACGACGACCCTTGGGCAAGTTGTTTGCGAACACATGCCTCTGTCACCAAGCAGTAAGCTGGGAAGTAAACGGCAAGTCCTGCGATATCACTGTGTCCAGGACCTTGGGATTCGTCCATTGCCGGCTCAAGGGCCTATAGGAAAAAGAGATAAGCACCTTTCCAACGTTACCTATGGAATATGGGGTTGACTTTACTACTCAATGATGTGCGTAGAGGGGGAAATTCGAATTTAATTATAAGATTCAAAGAGCCTATACGCGGCCACTTCAAATGACTCTGAGGCGATCGTCGACCTCAGGCCAAACAAAGTGGACGTCTGCTAAAATGTCAGAGCTCTAGCTATAACTTATAGTGAGAGCCAAAAACCTATATAAGGCCACTTCAAACGACTCTGAGGCGATCGACTACCTCAGGCCAAATAAAGTGGTTCGTCTGCTAAAATGTCTTACTATACTCTATAAGCTAACTCTGCAACTCTAGACTGTATCACCGTATCTCACCTCTCGTTCTGGTGTGTGTGTGTGTGTGTGTGTGTGTGTGTGTGTGTGTGTGTGTGTGTGTGTGTGTGTGTGTGTGTGTGTGTGTGTGAAATAAGTTTATTTAACGACGCATCCATGACAAGGATGATATGCGTCTCTTTCTGACACCGGCCGCGCTTCTTCTACTTCTCGTCCGTTGCTGCTCTCTTACAGAGAGAGAATGAGAGAAAGAGAGAGACAGACAGACAGACAGACAGACAGACAGACCGACAGATCAATGTTCTCATAATTAAGCTGAGACTAAGACAATTTAAACCCATTGAGTCTCAAGGTAATAGCTGCTCATTTCTTTTGAGGGACGGTTGTTGGCATAGTCTTCTTTTGTTGTTTATAATCTATAAGATAAACTAATATTTCAAATATAAATACGGTTTTAACAGACGACATAGGCCGACCTAATGTCAACGGACGTGTGTTAAATCATAGGCCTACCATAGTTAATTAAGTAAATTCCAAATCAGTGGCCGTAGAGTTGCTGTGCAGCTGTGGAGACCCAAAGGGATCACGAGGCGGAACATCCGCTAAGAAGAAGACCTCTGAACAACATTACAGTAATAGGCCTAACAGTAAACTCCACATTTCTAAGGCGCAACGCTAAAGTTAAGTTCAGGGCACCAACTTATTCACGAACGTTGCGTCGTGTCATATGGATTGTCTTGATATATCAAGTGATTCGTCTGTCTCGTCGTTGCCAATGTCTTAGACCGTCACCGTTGCAGATCAGACACTTGCATCATTATTGTAGCAAGCGAGAGTTCTAGACTTAACTATGAGTCCAATTCTTTGATGAACAGGAATCCGTTGTGATTGTTTGAGCACAGATCTCATATGTTCATATTGGATGCGGCCTAGACTACGAGTTATGAATTCTCTGCAGCTTTAGCATGTTTGACTTATTAATACCAGAAGGAATCAAGTTATAGTAATCTAGGCGACTGAAAACCAATGTCCTTTGACATTGAATTTATATGAATTTGAATTTATATGAATTTGAATTTATATGAATTTGAATTTATATGAATTTGAATTTATATGAATTTAATATATCGCCCCTTCAAGACGACTACTCAGAGGCGCTCAGATAGACCTAGAGACAGACATGACTTCATTATGGAGATGGCTTCATACGGGAAGGCTGTTAACTGGTTCCGTCTCTCTCTCAAAGCATCGGCGATGTCAAATGGTAATGTACTTCGATTCAGATTAACGTAACCGAGCATTGGATTTGAGGCTACCATTAAACTTCTATACACACCAGAGCGCATTCGTAATTTTATTTATGGGATTGAATATGTTGCATAAGGCTGTGTCTTTGGCTCAAGCTGACTGCGAATTGAGGCAAAGTTCATGGCATTGCAAGTGCCGATAAGGCAACTGCAGTGGTGCCATCGATTGTGGTCTTGGTAGTGTGTGTGTGTGGTGGTGTGTGTGTGGTTGTATGGTGGTGATAATAGTGGTGGTGTGGTGTTGGTGGTGTTAGTGGCCGTTGTGGGCTGGTTCGTCGTTTAGTCGGGAGATGGCTTGGCATATAAATAAAGCGTCATTGAATGGTTACCACTGGTTACAGTTTCAGCTAAAAGACAAGGTAAGCGATATTGAGACAGACGACAGACAGAGGCAGGCAGAGATACAGAAACGGAAATACAGACAGACATACAGACAGATGCAGACAGAGATACAAAGACGGATATAGATACAGACATACAGACAGATGCAGACAGAGATACAGGGACGGATATACAGACAGACATACAGACAGATAGACAGACGGACTGACAGACAGACAGATAGACAGACGGACTGACAGACAGACAGATAGACAGACGGACTGACAG
Organism: Bimastos eiseni; assembly: GCA_959347315.1. Classification (NCBI taxonomy): domain Eukaryota; kingdom Metazoa; phylum Annelida; class Clitellata; order Crassiclitellata; family Lumbricidae; genus Bimastos; species Bimastos eiseni. The sequence continues at coordinate 7,348,900 of OY365817.1, forward strand.
ACAGACAGATAGACAGACGGACAGACAGACAGATAGACAGACGGACTGACAGACAGACAGATAGACAGACGGACTGACAGACAGATGAAGCCTATTGCCTGTTGGCAGTAACCACTGCTGCTGCTGCTGTCTGTCGTGCGATCCATTTGAAGCGTCGTCGTCGTATCGATCGTCTGCTGCTTCATCCATCCACTGCCAACCCCAGTCTCAGCCTCAGCCTCTGCAGCCCAACCATCGTCAGCCAAGGCATCTGCAGCAGCAGCAGCCGGAACGCATAAGCACGGGGTACGACCATTAATTGGCATCGTTATAAGATGCAGAAGGACAGCGCCGCCCCATTGCCTTTGCCTGAGCAGCCGACGGCACAGAATAGGAAGGCCAGCATCGATACCAGCAGCCGCAGCCGCAGCCGCAGCAGCAGCAGCAGCAGCAGTCCAGCTGTGGTTCCTTGTCTATATGCGTCGTCGAGAGTTTTCTCGGCTTGTATGTCTAGTGCAAGGACAGCTGCTGTCAGTACGTATCCGATTCTTGTACTATCATAACTGATCCCAACTGTCAGGTAAACCTACTCTATATTTATCGGTGTCTATACGTAATTCTATGCTTCCATTGCCTTCGTCTCCGTGTAGCTCAGCAATGCGTGATGTGTGGTCGAACAGAGGCAGATCATCGCAGTAGCTTCATATCACCTCTGCGTTCAACGTTCGATATATTCCAGTCAGTGTTGCGCTGAAATCAACGATTGTTTGGTTGTCAACGTGAGAGGAGGTGGAGGACAGATCGTGGTCGTATTCATATGGTTGAGCCTCAGGCTGAGTGATCATTCAGCCACCAGAGCAACGCCCCTCCTTAGCTGATGACTCACATTAATGGATCTATGTGTCGAATACAATGAAAGTTTATCCGTCACACCTCATCATTAGAGTATATCATTTGTTCACCTATAGATTTGTTTTCTTACTCAACCTTCTAGTCAACAGTAACTATGGCAGCAGCCGCAGTTGTTGTAATTGTAGTAGAAGTAGTAGTAGAAAATGAAATGGAAGTGGTGGAAGTGGAAGTAGTAATAGAAGTAGTAGTAGTAGTAGTGATAGTAGTAGGCCTAGTAGTAGTAATAGCTGTAGTAGTAGTAGTAGTAGTAGTAGTAGTAGTAGTAGTAGTAGTAGTAGTAGTAGTAGGGGAAGTAGTTGTGGGAAGCGAGAGGTGGAGTAGGGGAAGTAGTAGTAGTAGGAGAAGTAGGTGGAGTAGTAGTAGTGGTAGTATTATAATAGTGTAGATAGTAGGAGTGGTAATCGCCAAAATCGTAATTGCAATCATAATCTCCTTAAGCGCCACTCCAAAGTCAAACGCGGGGCACCAGCGGCACTTTATTCACGAGTGCTGCGTTAAGTCATGGAGCTGCCCGAAGGTTAGTGCGAAGGAAGTCCGAGTTCGGTTTCAAGAGAGTCAGAGGAGGCAGAGTAGCTGTTAAGGCAGTTTAGGTCGAGAATTGGAAGGTAGACGACCAGATGAATTGGGGTGAAAGTTATTTAGGAGGCGAGATTTAATTTTAAAGTGAAATAAGGCTCGGGGGTGATGAAGTCTGAGCCGTATAATGGCGGTGAGGGTTTAACAGGCTTTGAGGTATTAAGTGAACCAAGAATGTCAGCAGTATGGTTGCATAGTAGCGCAATAGCAATCATAAAGCAATTGGTGAAGCCTTCATGACCGACTGCTGAACAATGCCGCTGTAAAATTAGTCAATCTACCAATTAATCATTTTATTGATATACTGTAAGCCGACGTAATTAAAAATATAGATTTAATAATTAATGAAAGAAGAGAAAGTAATCGACGGAGGTTCAAAGGGAAGAAATGAAGAAAACCCTAAGGAACCAACGAGGTCCCCCTTCACACTTAGAAATACAAGCAGCGATTAAAACGAGGTAGACTCAGGTAGTACGATAATAGCTTTATTTCCTAACTAGATAAAAACATACGAGCACCTCACTTATGAAGAGTGTTTAAGTAATAGACGTTTGTCATCATAGGCAACATAGCTAATTGCACTGGCCTCATGTACAGCAGACCAATCGGTTTGCCCTAGAGTCCTTAGACGGTATTTAAGTATGAGTTTAGTATAAAGCCCCCGTCACTCTAGACCCCGATCTCACTACGCTTCGAACGAACGATCTAAAATCAAGAATGCTGCGAACGTGGTGAGGTCAGGGTTGTTTACTGTAAAATTTCAGATAACAAACTGTAAAAACACAGTCACACCAGGCCCCGATCTCACTACGATTCCATCACGCTCATAGAACGTGGTGGAAACGTGTAGTACGCAGTGGAACCGCAGTTCGATCTTCTATGAACGTATTGTAATCTTGATCGAACGTGGCGCCGTCTCCATGAGCTTGGAGCGCGTGGCAACATTTTTAACATGTTAAAGAAAACGTAGTGCGAGCGTGGTGGAAAGAAGCGCAGTGCGATCGCATTAGAGTGTGTTGGAGGTAGCAACAATTGGCTTCCGATCTGAGCACGATGTCGTTACTTTGTATGTAATACAATGTATGCATGCATTTATGTGTGTACTTACACATACGTATAAAATAAACGACTAATTATCCTGTCGTACCGCAGGCATAGTGGGGCAAAAATCGCAATCTCAGAAAGTTTTCATTTCATTTCATATTTCTGAAATACAGCCGAAATTACTTCAAATGACAAACACCTCTCCAAATAGTCATCATGACACATATGTCTTGAAAATTTAATACTACTACTACTACTACTAATAGGGCCTATCACTACAATCAATACAGTGCAGCACAACACCTCCAATCACTTGTTCAATAAATGTTCCATTATCATAATATTGTATTATGTGTCCACTGTCCAACGTCAAAGGCATTTTCGAACATGCGTCCGTCTTCATCGTAGCATACAGGCCTGCATCCTCCTCAGCATGAGGATGGCTTGGTATTCCAGGGATTCGAGTTGTCCTTGTAGAAGTAACATGTTTCATCCATGGCTGACACTGTACTATTTGTGTTGCACCCCTATTTGTGCCACAGTATTATAGTGGTTGAAATGAGCGTGGTAGTAACGCGGGTTATACGTTATGAGAACGTCACAGCGGCCTTGTCTGCGCGCGTTAACGTTGCACAAACTTATTACGAACGGGTCGAGCCTGAGTGACGCATTATGGTCATAGCGACAGCGTGGTCAGGTCGCAGAGACATCGCCGTGGGCGTGATGTAAAATTAACGACATCGTGCTCAGATCGGGAAGCCTCTTTCCGCCACGCTCGTTTTTTAAATATCTTCAACATTTGACCACGCGTTCCACGCTCATGGTGACAGCGCAACGCACGCAAGATGTTCATAGAAGATCGAACTGCAGTTCTACTGCTTTCTACACGTTTCCACCACGCTCTACGAGCGTGATGGGAGCGTTGTGAGATGGAGGCCTGGTGACGGGGGTATTAGGGTCGATACAACGAGCTTGCGTGATGGAGGATGGAGGATGGAATGATAGGATCAGGTCTCTGGTGGAAAGTTTTGGATCAACTTCCCATGCCGCGATGGGAAATTGATCCAAGATGTCATCAACCAATATTATAGAATCCCAATAGTACCTTGGTTCAAAGGTCGTTTCCTGGGGTGAGATGTCACGGTGCCGGATAAATTTGCAGCATCACAAAACGCAAGTGCCAAGCTGAAAAGCAGCTCATAACGAGGAATGCAGATATGCTGCTATCTCCCAGTCACACCATTCATCCCTGTTGCAGTCGAAATGGCAGAAAGCAGGCACATAGAGTCACTGGGGATTGTTCAAGATCTAGGACGCAAGATTTCTTCAGCGACAGGTAACCAGCGTGAGACCATCCATCTGCTCCAGCGCTTATCCATCGCCCTTCAAATTGGAAACCCTCCGTCTGTTTTATGGACTTTGGATTGGAAGAGTCAAGGAACCGAGTGGTCCATCTAGGACTCAATGATGGCTTTGCATAATGTTGAAATCGATTAACCCTAGATCTGTGAACTGATATGAGTTTGTTGGCTTTAAACTAATAATTATAATATTAAGCCTATTATTTTTATTATTAAAATCAATTAATTAATGGTATCAATATATTACAAATATCAATTAAATAATTAATTAATGGAATCGATTTTACGATCCAAGTTAGTCGAACAGTTAGTACATGAAGGCCTATATACATGTTTTGTACATACAAATAAAAATGATCCTAGACGACGATGCCTGACCCTCCGGACAACCAATCTAATGCCTTACTATAAACGCTAAGTCCCTGAGAACCAAAGGGTATCCTCAGAAAAAGTTGCAAGGAAAATGTCGCGAATAAAAATGTCACTAGTAAAAGGTCGCAATTAATAAAGTCGCATCATAATAATGTCGTCGGTCAAAATGTCTCAAATAAATAAATCGCACGTTAATAACGTTAATGAATTCGCATGATAATGAAGTGGAATAGGTATACGCTAAGTCCGAAATAAAGAGAATTAAGGCTCGGTTGACTAATTAATTTCTTCTGTTGATGATTTGGCTTTGTTGTTTGTAAGGCGTCAGTTTCAGGCAAATAAGTCGCAATATAATCATATTGTGACGGAGTCGGTTCGTCACAAGAGTTTGGTAATTTACCATTTTTAATAAATATTGTTACTTCTTTTGTTTCATTAAATTTACTATGACCGCCAGTGGCGTGTTCGCCTACAGCAGGAGTGCAAAAAACCTTGTAAAATAAAAAAGTTGTTTTTTGTTTCTTAGCTTTATTTAGTTTCATATGGTTGTTTGGTTTTTAAATATCCTCTTAAACGTACAAAATTCTGTTCCACCTGCGCCAACTGACCGTACACTGTCGGTAGGAGGTCGAGTCTGAGTGGGAGAGGATTGGCCACTCACTCTCACAGGAACATGGCTTGCTTGAAAGTTAAGGGACTGCTCTTCTTGTTGCATGCATGATTAAATTTCAAAGTCCAAAGGCAGCTTATCCAAGGCTCCAAGCCACGTATTTCCATCATCAAGAAGCATAAAGCATCACGCAGACAGCTGTATTCACCACGATAGCAAAGTGTGTCAGTCTACGTAGAAATCTGGTCAAATATTGTGATGTATTGTTCACTGTTTATAGCTAGCAACAAAAGTAAAAGTGATAATGACTAAGTGGTCATTATCACTAGGCCCTATATATGCGTTATAGACGCATTAGCACTGTGGACTGTGGTCTCTGTTCTTTAAGTTTGTAATTCTTGATCTATTTCTTTGACCATTATCACTGAATATTGACTTTGTGATACCGTTGACGCTTCTTTCATGGGTAGTTTGGTATAAACTATAGTTAAAAAGACATAAAATTGTGTTTTAATTTGTTCTGTTACGTTTGAAATCGACAGAAATGAGTCGGTCAATACATTCACAATGGCAATTCCGGAATAATTCCGGAATTTTCCATAATAAAATTACGAATTCCGGAAAAAGATTTTGGTCCGGAATTACAATCTCAATTTATAAGCTTATCCACGTCTGTTTATATCTCTCCCAGTGACAAATGAGTCGATGATTGGAAACTAGATCTGAATTCTAATTTTGTGCTCGTATCCATATCAGTAGCCAATCGTCTGCAGGACCTTCCATAAATGTAATTCTCATGAATGCTTCGTTTCTGCCTGTTTTGTTGCGCTCCCAGTTGTGAGTTTGGGTTTTTGGCTTTGCGTTCATATTCTTCAAATTAAGCTTATCGTTGCTTGTTTCGTTGATTATACTAATTTATAATTTAAAATAATTTAGAAAATCACTAGATTATGGCAATTAGAGATATCATATGAAAATTAATATTAATTTAACCAACACATAAAAATACAATGACAAATATCGCCTGATAAAACAAATTAAAATAACAATAATAAACAAAAGATAGACCTTTAGGCTTACATGTATCTGCGACATGGTTAAAATTATTTAATTGTTTCACTTTAACTTTTATAGCGCTTTGACTCATTACCTATAGTCTAATTATATCTAGCTAAAAAATAAAGACGCTTGTTTAAACATGTAGCCCATTATTGTTTTAACTTAGCAGAATTATTATAACTGGTAATATTGCTAAGTGAAATGTCGGCTTTGCTAATATGTGGTTGCGATGTATAGTATGTACTCATAAATAGGAGAACCGTTCACAAATTTTACAAAATTATAAAATATGATTTATTTGGTAGCGCGGGGCCCAAGGCACGGGCCTCGCATGCATAGCCCTAAAAAGAGCACTGCCGGCCATTTCTCAGATGCAAGTTCTCTGACATTTCGTAACGATAAACAAGAGAAACCATAAGTTGTAGGGAATAAAATCAATGCAGACGATTTCTGTGTCCTCACCTGCATTCGAACAGAACTGGACAGCAGTTTAAAACTTTTAGTTCACCATGCAGAACGTCCGAGGCACAAAGGTCGAACATTCCGCATTGTGTTCGCATCCATAACATTAAGGGTGTTCATGAAAATGGATGCTTGACGTTGAAGGCTTTTTAAAGTGCTGCTAAATAATTATTTGAACTAGTAAATCTGTTCAAAACTGCAAGTCGCAGATACTTTATGCCTTATAGAAATTGGTCAAAGCAAGTGAAAACGATAAGAAGGAGCCACGAAAATAACAGAAAAATTTTAATGATGTCTTGAGCAAAGGATGCGTGTTAGCAATTGTAGGGCCTTCAGAGGATAATATGAAGCTGAGGAGATTAAACAGAGATGACTAAAGAGAAGAAAGAGATCTGTCGAGAAGAGATGGTGTGGGTCGGCTGCATCCGATGCGGTCTCTTCTCTCTGGTCATCGCCTAGTGTTGTTTAGTTTCTGCATCAGGAGAATATAATAGTATGAATGGCTTCAGTTGTCAGTGGGGACTTCGCTGCTAGCTTTGAGCAGACCATTTAACGAATGATTCAGTCGTGGGCGGCGTTGTCTCTCCTGCATAGTCTCCGAGGGCCTTGAATCACCAACAGAACCGGCGGAGAACAATACACATACCCTTATGAAAACTCCCAATACGAACAGCAACAGTTGTAATCATAAACGCGACAGTTCTACAACGCCCACAAAGCACAGCCATGGCAGCCAGTGTATTCACAGGCTTTTAATCAAATCACAATCGGTTTGCTGACTGATAAGGACTGAAGCTGATAAAGGAAGTAATGTGTTTGCTGATGTGCATAAGAAAAAGATGATCGAGGATCTTGGAAATGTTATTGAAGTTGGAGATACTCAGACACATGTATGTCTGAAGTTAGACAAAGACATGCCTGAGCCTAAAAACAACACCTCAACTCATCAACCACCCCAAGCCATTGATCATATCAATCCATCAACCATATCAACCCATCAACCATATCAACCCATCAACCATATCAACCCATCAGCCCCCTATAGAAATAAGCCACTCCATTGCAGCCATTGTCTCTCTCTCTCTTCCTCTTCCAGGATGGCTTTCAATTTTCGCGACGGGATTTCGACTGGTATGAACTACCTGCGTCGTCGGTTCAGCTCCAATGACCTCCAGGGTGACCTCCAAGACTCTGTCTCCGGAGCGTCTGGTGGCGCTGGTGCCTCAGACACGGGCGTCGGTGGAGGGGGGTTCAACTTCAGCCTGCCAAAGAAGGGTCCGTCGCCGAGTGCCCCGAGTTCACCGTCGAAGAGCACGAGCGTGCAGGGCTTGGCCAGAGGTCTGTTCGGATCGTCATCTGCCTCATCTCAGAAGCAGACCTACAACAAAGAACGATGCAAGACGCTGCTCGTCATAGACAATCCAAGCGTCGATTGGTGAGTTGACATCTCCTCCACTGAATTGCTTTGACCATGGATTTTCCGCTAAAAGTTGTTTCCTTCCTTGTTCTGATTAGAGCTCTCAGAGAATTATAGCTGAGTCCAGCTGTGTCTTCTTTCTCTAGGTTTACTTGATAATCTTTCCTCCAATTTTGCTTTCAACGCAGTCTATTATTTCAGTTGACTTCTTCAATTCTGTCTATATTATTATAATCACGTCGGTGTTCTTCGCTTCCACTCATTAACTTTTATCATTATTTGTTCAACCAACGCTCAGTTAGTTTATCCCACTCCATCATATGTCCAATGCTTCCTGACTTCTACGGATCTGATTTTCTTAGCGTAGGCCTATTGTCTAATTATTAGTCTTTCAACCGACTTGGCCAGAACGAGGCTTGTCAATAATTTCAACCGAACACAGACAATAACGTAGAGAATATTATTTTTATCCAATTATTGGCATTTCAGATTTTGCAATTAAATGCCTTTTCATTGAAACTGCGATGCACCGACTCGGAATATTGTTCTTCCTCGGAATGGTATTTCCACGATGGCTGACCTCCGTCAAGCGAATTATTCCAAGTGGAATCGATAGACAGATGTCTTATTTCTTCTTTCCAATTGATCGTCTTTCTTTCCGATGCCAGTTCTATTCCATCGGGTCTCGTTTTGCGTTAGTCGTCGTTAAGAGAAAAACAGACGACGACGACGACGACGAATAGGAAATTAGTGGAAAAAAGACGAACGAACGAACAGAGCGTGAAAAGAAAAGTCATCGCTTTAACAAATAACGACTACAACAACAGCAACAATAGCAAATGGAGTGGTTCTAAATGACTCATACTGACCTCAAGATGCAAACTGTCAGATCTTTGTGTAGCCAATGACCAAATCTCCTGAATCAACGCAAGATATGTCTTTGCATAGACTGCTTCTAAGCCCTCTCAGTTACAGAAAACGGTTTACAAGACCACCAGGCTGATCGATGACGTTACACAAGGTCTGACAATTGGAGGCTAGAACAGGAATTGTAAGGTCTGCTGATCATAGAGTATACACCAGATTACACATTAGATGCCGCCACCAAGGATGGAGAGGTTCTTGGCGATTGGTTTTCTGTCTGATGATACGTCGTACATGTTGGCCTAGGTTGATCTGTCTACAGATAATAATTAGCAGTGCAGATTTATTTCTCTTTAGGAACAAGTACTTTAGAGGACGGAAAATCTTCGGCGATTGGGATATTCGCGTCGAACAGGTATATTAAATTATTCAACAATATTCAATAATATTAAATTATGTATGTATGTATGTATGTATGTATGTATGTATGTATGTATGTATGTATGTATGTATGTATGTATGCATGTATGTATGTATGCATGCATGTATGTATGTGTGTATGTATGTATGTATGTATGTATGCATGCATGCATGTATGTATGCATGCATGCATGCATGCATGTATGTGTGTATGTATGTATGTATATATATATATGTGTGTGTGTTGTGTGTGAATGTGAGAATCTCTCTGCAATGGTCTGTGGATATCATTTATCCAGTGCTTGAAGTGTACCTGGACGGTCATGGCACTTATTTTCACTGCTGGACGCCGTCCTGCCACTTATTTTGCCAGCAGAGCATGGACACAGTTCATGAGCGTCAACGCAACAGCGTACTTATTCCTCTAAGTAGGCCTACGTTATTTACAACAACATTTAATTATCTACTATTCCAAAACATTCATATTTTCATTAGGCCTGCCTATTAACTGACGCAGCCCATGTATTTAATGGATGTCTATATTTTGTGTTATACATTTTAGTTACTTTTTCATCAAATTAATTTCCTTCTTATGCGCTTCGGCGTCTGCTGCATGTGGTGATTAATTTTTAGATCTAAAAACTAAAAGTTTTTCAACTGTTTTGATAAAAATTTTACGAACTGAGCAGGCCTATTAATTAGCCTATGCTAATTCAGTTGCACTGCATGTAGCTCGTATAAAATTTGAACTGAATTTCTTCTATTTCAAGCTGCGAAGCGATTAAATGTGTAGGTTTAGCTAGATAAGCCATCTACTGCTAGTGCATGATGTCGGATTGATCATCAACACAAACAAGCCAAAGTAAAAACATGGGTTTTTCGGGACCCTCTTTTATCTGATAAATATGCCCTACCCGAAACCGTGACGTCGACTGTAACATACCTGAAAAAGAGTTGAAGACGTCCGACTGAACGACCGTTGTTGTGTTGATCGACCGTCACAAACTTTACTCAGGCCAAGTTAAATCAAAGATGGAAACATTTTTGGTTTGTATTTTGTCAGTTTTTCAGCGATTTTTATAAGTTTTTCAGTTATGTCCGTCAAAATTTGATACACTGCATTGTCATGCAAGCGTGAAATATGTGCATAATTTCATCTCTCTCTAGATCGACGGGAACATACCTGAAAAGGAGTTGATAGATATCCATCGGAGGTCTGGTTGGACTGTGGCAAATTTCACGCATGCCAAGTTAAAGAACAGAGGGTAAAAATCGAGAAAACCAGGTGCCCCACCAGGGCAGACTTGCTGTCGTTCTGAAAAAGATCATGTTGGGTCTACTGGAAATGGTTAATAGATGGATTGGTGAAAAATGTCCAAAGTTAAGAATATTGATAGAGTGGCTATTTCAAACTCCCATCTCTTGGAGCTTTCAGCAGTATGAACTAAATTCAATTCTAGTTCACGTTCATACTCACTAGAGCACGTTCCTCTGCGTAGAGACACAACTTTTTGAAAATAGCTGAGGCACTCAGAAAAGGAGAAATCACTTCGCGCTTTATTACCCCAGCTTTCAAAACGCTGCCGCACCTCACTGTCTCGGTTTTGAAGTTTCAAGTTTTGCATACAACACTGACTTTAAGCACTGCATTTATCGCAGAACAAGTTCTTGTCCTCTGTATTTTTATTTCATTAACTTTTTTAATATCTGCTGACAATTTTCTTGAAACTGTTAAGTCGACGATGAATCGTGCCAATGTCTTTGACATTAGGCAGAATTCTCAGAGATCAACCTGGCCTCATACACGGAATCAGGAACAGTTGTTGACATCCAGGTCACTCGAAGCGGAACCAGGGTTGTCAGGTGAGTAGAAAGAAGTCCCAAGCGGTTCTTAAATGGCATTTTGCATGGAGAAATGAATAAAAGCACCCAGACAAGTGTATATGTTACAGGCAATGTGTCAAACTAGGGAGTTTTGCAAAATGCCTAAGGCAATTTGTAAAACCCTAACTCTCCAGTAACCCTAACCCTGCACTAATCCTAAGCTGACCCTTATACTAACCTTAATACTAACCCTAACCCTGACCCTAAGCCTAACTCTAACCGGGCCAGCCGACAGAAATTCCAGGCTCTTCCTACGCAGAGACATTTTGGTTTCTTTGCAGAGCAGTCATTTAGATCACTTCGATCAGTGGACGTGTTCTAAATCAGGAAATGATAGACAGGGTAATATTCAGATGCTTAAGTTTAAACTAATTGCTGTTAAGTGTCAGTTATTTTATATTTAAAATGGCATAAAATCAAAAACTTTGTGGCTGAAAGTCGCCGAATCCCTGGGCAACCAGTGGACATAATTTGCGGCCCTGTCCCTACCACCAGTTAGGATGAAGCGGTGGACGTTCATCATGTGGCTTCACCCTACGCAGTGTGGACATCGTCGGATCAAGATGCAACGATCAGTCGGAGTCATCCATCCTCAGCAACTCATCTCCTCAACTCTCATCTGTTTATCATTGACGACGACGTTCCGTTCGCTTTGTTCTACGAGTGTGCGAGGGCTTTTGGTGTAAACTTTCTCGTCTTCGAGCATCATTTTCTTGAAAATTAACTTCACCGTCGTGTAACCATAACATCCTTCAAGTGGTTTCGATAGGCTCCTCGTGACTGTCTTCCATAACTACAGAGACATACAATAAATAGGTGCTGATAGGTTCAGATGGGATTGAAAGGCACAACTTGAACGCACAGAGTCCTGTTTCGTCCGTTTGTCTATCTGTGTGCGTGCGTGGATGCGTTGTAGGTCCTTTAAACCGGATTTCGTCCTCGTTCGACAACATGTAAAGGACGCCAACGAAGACTGGAGGAACATAGTCATTGGACTTCAATATGGAGGAGTGCCAAGCATCAACTCCCTCAACACGGTCTACAACTTCCTCGACAAACCGTGGGTTGTGAGTAGACCAACTGATGTCTTAATATGTGCATATTTTATTTTAAGATCATATGCATGTAATATTTACTTATATAACTCACTGCCGGTTGTAATGTAGGCCTACTATGTAGTAGGTGATACTATGTATGCTTACATTTTTGTACATGTACGATTGTACGTATGTATGTATTTTCATCGAATTCGCTGTCTGTCTATCCATTCATCTGTCTATCCATCTGTGCATGTGTCTCCATCTATCAATCATCCTGTATGTCTGTGTATTTGTGTGTCTGTTCATCTGTCTGTCTTGCTGTCTGTCGATCTACCCATGCACTCACCGACCAATTGATCCGCCACCCAAATAGGCCACCGACCCGCCCACCTACCCAATATACCCAGCCACCTGCTCCTTCCACCCATCCATCCGTGCTCAATCCATCTATCCGCTCGTTGCTCATTATCTCGCTGTTTCTAACCGCGCACATGGGAGAGAAGAGGACATACAATTGGACCTATTATAAAAATATTCCAAGGTATCCTTTTCTTTGAATACTAAATTATTGATGTGTATATGGTTGGTTCTTCTCTCGTCTGGCACAATATTCTAAAGGAACGCAGTTGGCAACTAGAATTGTAAAATTAGTGGTAGTTTCTTTTAAGTACTTTATTGATCTATTGCAGTGTTTACACTTTAAAGTTTAGAGTAAGCATCATTTCAGAAACGTGCGAACAGATTGTGGTTCAGATTGTGCGCGCAACTCATTAGGGCGCCGACCACAGCCACGCAAGTCGTCACTTATAAATACACTGAAAGCAGTTTGTAATATTTACTTATATCACATCTTTACTTATTTTGTCAGACATAAATATCCTGAAAGTTGCTTTCAGGGTATTTATCACTTTCTTCGAAGTCTTCAAAGTTTGCTTTTGAAACGTTGTACTGAGAGTGTGATAAGTGGGTGGACATTGGACAATAATATTTATAAGTGACGGCGTGCGTGGCTGTGGTCGGCGCCGTAATGAGCTGCGAGCGGTAATTAACGGCGCTGTATTATGCGCGCGGTTATTGAAATAAAGCTCGAACACAGCATACTGGTGGGTATTCAATTACTTGCAATAAATACATAAATCTTTGATCATTATATACAAATTCAGTAATTTTTTCTGGTCTCAAACCGTAACGTTTTGAAACGATGACTCTCCCTGTGGCATCCCGGGGTTTTGATCTCATGCATAGCGATGGTACCATGATAGTCGATTGCTGGATCATTCAAAGTGTGTTGTTAGAATATAAGGGGTGTACGGATAGAATAATAGCGTTGACAAATATTACGTCGTTCTGATGCAGAGCAGTTCATTCGATTTAAGAGGTGGGTGGCCCTGACTAACCAAGCAGTAATTCGTAATTTACACATCATTGAATAACAAATAAATCACTACAGTTTTGTTATCGAATTACCATTGCAACTACTGGACTTTAAACGTGGTTCGATTACGAGCACAATAATAGAATTTTTATTCAGTTACGTGATTCAGTTATATGTAGGCTATTTTATTTATAGGCGCACTGAACAACACTGCCAGCAAGCCAACTTTCCCACTTACTGTTACAACCACACACTTGGCCTCATCATCACAATGATCACATCATCTCTAGAAGTCATCGCCCTAATTGTATCTACTTCTCTTTAATGCACCTTCCAATCATTACCTCATTTTCACATGCCAAAGGACGTTAATATACTATCTTCTCCACGACAGTTTGACCCTGATTCCATTGGAAATAAAGGGTTCTGGAATTTTCTTGGCTTGATCACATAGACTTATATAAATATGAATTCAGTTTTAGGGGCGCTCAGGCACAGGAGATTTGATACGATCCAGGATGAGATTTTGGTAACCACGTGGAAATGACGATCTACGGAGTCTTCCTCTTTGCCCTACCTCCCTCCCTCGACTTTCACCTCAAAGCATCGTGGCCATCTTACTGTCTGCCTGCCTGACTCTGTGGATCTGATCCTCTGCCTATCGATTTTGTTTTGACTAAGCGCCTGTGAATAATCCGGTTCTCACGACTTGGCTTTTGTGGGCTTAGTAGAAAGTTCGAGCTTACGATTAGTATAACAAAGGAGAAGTTTTAGATAAGCATGTAAGTAGTAGGTAGGATCACCACTTACCCTACTACTCATGTACATGTGTCTATTTACGCCTTTTCAATTTCTTGTTTACTTAATTTTATTACATTTATTTCAGTTGTGAGAGATATTCAACATTTAAAGATAAAGTTGGCCTAATGAATTTAATAATTATATTATGCCGTGTAAAAGTGTGTGCCCCCTCTCGAGTCGCATCCGTTCAATAGCACCGCTCGAACACCTCTCTCTACGGCACTGTCTCTCTGTCTCCATTCTCTGTCTCTTTCTCTTTATCTGTCTTTATGTCTTTCTTTCTCTCTCTCTCTCTCTCTCTCTCTCTGTCAAGTACAGTGTCTCTCTGTCTCTTTCTGTCTGTCTGTCTGTCTTTCTCTTTCTCTTTTGGCTTTCTCTCTGTCTCTCCCTGTCTCTCTCTCTCTCTCTCTCTCTCTCTCTCTCTGTCTCTCTTCCTCTTTGTTCGGTGACTGTCTCCTGTGTCTTATTTCGCAACCGAATCCGTGTCTCCTCCTCCTCCTCCTCGTCGTCGTCCTCTTCCTCCTTTTAACCCATTAACTCTCTCTCACAATTTACATTGGAAGTAGAAGTAGAAGAATGCAATAACGAAGAACAATCTATGAGGAGAAGGAAGAAGAAGAAAAAGAAGAGGAAGAAGAAGAAGAAGAAACAAGAAAAAGAAGAGGAAGAAGCATATTATTGATGATGCGCAGTGTCTGTCAATCATTCTCAAAGAGTCAGCCATAGGTGAGATATGCCAGGAAATTCATTTTTGTAGCCTCGGCGTATGAAGGCATTTCTTTGCCTCCCCGTATGATCCTCCCATCGGTCATTGATTGTATTCATTGCAGTAGAAGCTCAGTTGGTTTGGGGGCGAAAATTGATCCGAAATCTTAATAATTCTTCTGTTGTGAGAGAATTTGAACCCTGACCAATCGATTGACAGCGCAACACACAAACCACTCGACTATTACTGCCTGCATCATCCCATCGGGTTCCGGACACCTTTCCCCCCGACATTTCCCCCAGACATTTCCCCCCGTAGGACAATTTTCCCCCGGATTCCCCCCCCCCTCCCTGTGATCACAAAATGGGTTTGATGTTAAACAGCCAGCAATCTTAATTCAACATGTCTCTATTTGATGCTTAAGGCAAATGGTGAATCAAAATAAATAGAAGAATAGTTGATCATACGGGCTTGTACTGCTTAATTAATTGATAGTTTACTAGTGAACAACCAACACCCTTTCTTAATCAAATGTGTCTCACTTTGATACTTTAGATAAATATTTAACAACGTTTCTATATTTAGCCTGATTGTTGCTATATAGTCTATCATTACTCTGTAAGATAAGTAATTATTAGACGAGAAATACGAAGAGATGGAGGTGGAAACTGTAGCTAGTATACGTGGAAAGAACAAAGTTGTGTTAAGTGGCTGTTTATGTTAAACCAAAAAATTTGCAAATAACATTGTTAGTCATGAGTGCGAACATCGGAGAGGTGCAGGGACAGCTTTAAGTGTGTAAAGCAAAGGTGAAATTGAAGGAAGATCTTTCGTTCATTAGTCTGATTCCTTTTCAATTAAAAGATAGTTTCAATTAAAATAAATGTTCATTCGTTTTGCTGCCTAAATTTAATTGCACTATTAAAATAGTTTAGCTGGGTCACAAGGAGGATAAATCTGTGGGGGAATTGTTCTACGGGGAAATGTCCAGGGGGAGATGTTGGGGGGAAATGTCCAGGGAGATATGTCGGGGGAGATGTCCGGAGGAATGCCTTGGACCCCATCCCATCTGCATAGACATTGCAGCATACTCATTACTCAAGCATCGATAGCATCGATAGATGTACATGTGGCTTTTGCGGTTTTTTCAGTAGAGATGTGTAAGTGGCATCGTTGTGTTGTTTGACATTTAAGCTCTAGTCATTTATAAGCGAACAAATTCTGACCTTATCGCCGAGAATTCAGGCAGCTGAAATGTAATTTTCGATGCAGAGCAAAATCTCTTACAGCGAACAACAGTAGACAGAACTGAAATCTCTTCTGGCGATTTTCATACCTAGCATCCGATTACTGGACGTGGAAAACGTTATTATAGATTTATACAACATCTAAATGAAAATGGACGGAAAGGAGCGGACAAACTGCGTTGACTGAGTCGTTTGTTTATGAGGCCGAGGAGTGTTTCTCTCCAATCCAGACGACAGCTGTTGTGCGCATTGATCGCGTCTCAGCAGCAACAGCAGCCAATCGACTGACCGACTGACTGCACACGCATCCATATCTCTACAGTATCTTCACAGACCATGGATATTATGTCTGGTACTGGGCCCTACGCTAAGTATTGTTCTGTGCTTTCCTATCATGGTCTAATGTCCTATTGCGTGCTCTTCTATGTCCTGCCCTGTGGTATGTGGCCCTGACCGGGCCCACAATCAATGTCCGCCGTCCCCCCCCCCCCATTCTAGAACTCGATCAGGAGTTGAGCGGCTGCTGTTCGTTCATTCTAATTAGCTTATTGGATTATATTAGTTTGTCTCTGTTAACACCAGCCACTGAAAGTAAACGTTTCTCCTTCGACCTTCTGTTTGGCAAAAAACAATCAGTCTTTAAACAGCAATAATTCATTGCACACCTCATTAACTATATCACCTCCTTGCAAAGGCCACGATAAAAAATAGTAAATGACGTCTGTGGCGGCATCGTTCTTTTGTGGCTCATAATTTCTTTTGATATGCTAGCGATTGCATATACTTCGCGACGATTGTCTCCGATTGAGCGATATTATTCTTTTCTTTAACAGTTCGCTCACCTTATTCAAATCCACCAGAGACTTGGACCAGAGAAATTTCCGCTCATTGAACAGTCTTACTATCCCAATCACAGAGAAATGGTAAGAATTCAGATAATTTTCAAATGACCATCATTGTATCACTCGTCTCATCTCGTCAGACATTGTCCAACTAGCTCTAATCATGTAGCCTAGAGAGCAGCACTAGCCTAAGGTCAACGATGAAAAGGTCAGCGATGAAAAGGTCAACGATGAAATGGTCAACGAAGAAAAGGTCAACGATGAAATGGTCAACGATGAACAGGTCAACGATGAAAAGGTCAACGATGAAAAGGTCAACGATGAAAAGGTCAACGATGAAAAGGTCAACGATGAAAAGGTCAACGATGAAAAGGTCAGCGATGAAATGGTCAACGATGAAATGGTCAACGATGCGCGTAGAAACTCATCCTGGCTCTTTTGGGATCTAATTGTGTTAAGAGCCGAAACTGATTGCTGGTATCTCACTCAATGTGAACATTTTGAGCATCGAGAATGTTTTATGAGTCTATGAACCTATTTTAAGGATCCCTTAGAGGGCGAAACTCACATGTGGAGCTTTTGTGATTAACCGATTAAAGGTCTGAACTTCTTTATCCAACTGAAACAATACGTGTAGGGGCCTAGTTGTTGTTCCTCGGAGTGAATTGAATGCCTTGTAGGCAGCACCCAACAGTTAAAAGGCGATTCTGCGAAAATAGCAGAGGATAGATGACACACTAAATTGGACTGAATGGATCGGGGACTCATCTCTGAAATACATAGGCCTACTATACGACCGGAATAGCGTAGATTTGATCTATTCTGTGATTTCTTCTAAGCACAAAGCATCCAATATAGGACAATAGCCGTCTCTGATGCCTAGACGACAGCAAATCAAATAAGGGATTAAAGATTATGAATAGATTGTATCAACAGCAGCAACAACAGCTGCTCAAATTATATCTAAACCAGGCACGTTACGTCATAGAAACATGTAGCAGAAATATCTGAGCGGGTTATGCCATTCAACTGTTCATATTGCAGTCTCTAACTTAATTCATTTGTTCATATTCCAGCTCTTGTTTCTCGTGACATTGTATTGCTCTGAGCTGATTAATCATGAATAATCTACTATGACATTGCAGGGGTTTTGTTTAAGATATTCATATTGCAGCTTTTAGCTTCATTAATATGCTCTCGATGCAGCTTCTAACTTCTTGTTATAAATGTTCATAGCTATTCCGTTGTTTGTATTACAGCTTGTAACTCCGAAGTTTCCAGTTGTTGTCAAAATAGGACACGCTCATGGTGGCATTGGAACGGTAAGACATACTTGCCAACTCTCGACAGATTTAGTTTCTTATGGAAGTAACTCCTAAATGATACATTCTCTTTAAATGCAAGGTTTCAGAAAAAATGTTTATTCCAAGAAATATTGAACAGGCTGTGGAATCGTTGTGCGATAACTGTAGCCTAATGGGTTAATGGCCATGTATATCCTGAGGCCATTGCGAATGCTCTTCTTTCACGTGACATTGCATTGCTCTGAGTCTGAGCTGAAGAATTCTACTACGACAATGCAGGGTTTCTGTTCTATGGTACCAAGGAAATCGTTTAACTTAATAGTAGAGAGGCGTAAATCCCACAGCAATTGGACGGCTGAATGGCTTAAGTTATACGGAGAGCGTTGAGATCAATAGACTGCGAAGAGAACACCAGACGTAAAACAGAAGGATGGACGTGAAGAGGTGTGAAGCCAATTATGACGTTTTCAGGTGACGACACAGAAACGACCATTGATGAATCGCCACATTAATAAAAGCAGAGAGAAACTTTGCATGCTAAAGAGACCATGCCTATTTCCATTGCGGCAATTAACTCTACCATCTGGATAGACACTTTTTGCACTAAATGCATTGCCTGACTGGGTGATATTAAATTATTCGGGGTCTACGGTGCACTACAAGTCAACATGATGATGATGACGATTTATGACGCATTGACCATGTAAACTTCAACTTTCTTTTCCTTGAGTTAAGCTTACCAAACTACAAGGATCAGAAAGTTGAAGTTTACATTTTGGTGGCAGCGGTGGGATACGAAAAGAAAGTATCAAGGATTAAAGAATCAAGGATCAGGATACGAAAAGAAAGTATCAAGGATTAAAGAATCAAGGATCAGGATACGAAAAGAAAGTATCAAGGATTAAAGAATCAAGGATCAGGATACGAAAAGAAAGTATCAAGGATTAAAGAATCAAGGATCAAGATACGCATAGGTTTAAAGAAGCTTTGGATGTGAAAAGGATTAAAGAAGGGTTTGGATGTGCAATAGATGAAAGAATCGTTTAGGATTACTGATAAGTGGACTATACGGATTATACGAGTCAATTGGAGCAATTAAGTTTCTATGTACTGAAAGCCAGGAAAGTAAGGATTATTTTCTGGGAGATTACTGACAAGGTATATTTTGTTTATTTTGGCAACGAAACAAGACCACGTCCAATTGGATAATTGTGAATTTGTTAGTATTAGGCAAACAACACCATGTTCAGGTGTTAACAAAAATGAGAGCTTGTTAATATTGGTCTAAACAAATAAAATTGCGTTCAATCGATTTAATGAAAACTCGGTAATATTAAACAAACAAAAGCATTTATAATTGGTAATTTGCGAAGTCATTGATAGTAAACATACGAAATGGAGAAATTAAGTAGTGAAAGACGGGAAGAGATTAAGAAAATGTCGTCAGAAAGAATACAAAAGCAGTTAATAAAGGAAGGTTTAATGGAAAGTACGGTTAAAGCTATGTCTCGTACTGAGTTAATGCAAACTTTAGCAGAGATGGAAATAGAAAAAGTAGGATTTACAGCTGAGATAGAAGGAGCTGTAGGAGGTGTACAGGGACAGGTTGTATAAAAAGACTCTGATATACCTATAGAGAAATCGACTATGGAAATGATGATGCAAATGGTAATGATGATGAATCAACAAGCGGAACAAGTTAGGAAGGAAAAAAGAAAACTTCAGCAAGAAAAAGAAAAGGAAGAAAGAAAACTTCAGCAAGAAAAAGAAAAGGAAGAAAGAAAACTTCAGCAAGAAAAAGAAAAGGAAGAAAGAAAACTTCAGCAAGAAAAAGAGGAAAGAGCAGAACAGATGAGAAGGGAAGAGTTAGAATTAAAACGAAAACAAGAGGAAGAAAGTAACAGAATTAAGAAAGAAGAGTTAGAATTAAAACGAAAACAAGAGGAAGAAAGTAACAGAATTAAGAAAGAAGAATTAGAATTACAAAGAAAACAATTTGAATTACAAATAGAATCACTCAAGCGAGATCGAGACGAAGCGGAGAAAAGAAGGTTGGAACATGCAGTAGCAGTAGAGGAAGCTAGGAAAAGTGAGGAACTGATGCGTCGAGAGTCATTACTAGAACAATCTAAGAGACAAGAGGAAAAGGAGATAACACGAGCTAGGGAAGTTGAGTTAGCCAATCAAGCTAGGGCGGAAGAAGCTCAAAAGCAACAAGAAGATATTGATCGTACTTTTGAAATGGAGAAAGCTAAAATAAAAATAAAAGAAGAGGAAGTACAAATTGCAAAGCAGCAGTTAGAATTCGAACAAGCGAGACGCAAAGAAGAAAATGAGAGAGATGAGAGAAGACGGTTAGAAGGAGAATCATTAATAGCTAAGATGAAGAAGATTGGGGACGCCATGAAGCATGTTCTACCGAAGATGCCAGATGATATTATGGAAATACCATTGTATTTTGAGACAGTGGAGAATGCTTTTTGTAGTTTTGAGGTTGAAAGGAATTTTTGGGTAAAATTGTTATTACCTTTGATGACACCTAGGGCTCGCACTGTGCTAAACAGATTATCCTTGATTGAATTAGAAGACTATGAGATAGTAAAGCGACATTTACTCAAAGAATTTAAACTTACTCCTCAGGAATACAGATCAAAATTCATGGAAACTAAGAAAACCCATGAGGAAACTTATATCATGTTTACTGCAAGATTGAGAAATTTACTTAACTATTACGTCAAAAGTCGATACATCGAAAAAAACTATGATAAACTATTTGATTTGTTAATTGCGGATAGACTAAAAGAAGCATTACCTACAGGACCATTGAATTTTGTTTTGTCGAAAGAGGGAAATGAGTGTTTTGAGTCAAGCATGATTGCGGATCTTGCTGATATACATGTGAATAATCGAATTGGTGGATTGGTACAGAATAAAATGAGTACAAATTATATGGGAGCAAGAAATGAAGGGTACCAAAGCGGAAAAGGGAAATGGTATCAGGAAACCAGAAATAGGAATCAAAGTACGGAACTTTTTAATAAGTTTCCAGGATATGTTGGTGTGCCAAAGTCACCTAAGTGGAAGGAGGGCGAGTTTACAAAAGGTAATCAGTTAACTAGTCATAAAAATACAACCGCAACTTTTGTAAACAAGAAATTCGATAAGAGTTATGATCCCAAATATCAAGTGAGAGATCAGAAAGGTTCGGCAAGTTATATAAAACAGTGTTACAATTGTGGAACAACAGGGCACATCGCTAAATTTTGCCATTATCCAGCCAAGACTTCTGAGATGAGTAAGTATCATGATAAAGCTAATGTGAATAGAATACAAGTTAGTGAAAAGAACATTGAAAGTCAAGAGAATGAAAGTACGAACATAGAGGTAAAAACAGTCATGAAATGTAAGATCGACAGAGAACGTTTAATTTCAGTAAATGCTACAGAACAAGAAACGGAAGCAGGAGGAGGATTATTTAAGAAAGTCAGTATGAAGTATATTCAAGTTGAAATTAGAGCTCATGAAGGTCAAGAACCAATGATAATAAAAGCGTTGTATGACTCAGGTGCAGAAATTCCAGTAATAAATGCAAAGTTATTACAGGGAATGAAAATTGAAGAAGTAGGACATGTAAATTTACAATGTATGGTGGGCGAACCAATATCTGCTCGTTTAGTGAAAATAGAAGTTAGAGTTGTTGAAGAGGAAAATGAGGGAAAATATGAAAGAGCGGAAACGACGGAATATCTGACTCCTTACATGAAATTGCTATGCGCGGCAATAGAGAATGTAAGCAGCAATGAACAGTTTTTGATACATCCAGAAATTATTGAAGAACTAAGAAATATACCACAGATCAATGTGATGACAAGATCACAGTATTGGAGTAATGAAGGTAGAAATGAGGAAGAAGACCAGATAAGGGATGAAAGGAGAAACAAGGTTGAAGACACAGATGATGAAGAATCTGATCATGCAGAAATCGAAATGGGAGAAGGAATATTAAGTAATTTGTTTCCAGAGCAAGAAGATGAACACGTAAGGCGAAACCGATATGCTGATGTCGAGTTATTTGAAAAGCAACAGAAAGAGGACGAATCTTTAGGAAGATTGTGGAAATTAGTTGAAGATAACGAAAAGAATTTATATGTGCTCAATGGATTGTTACATCGAAAAGAGAAAATCTTAGGTTATGAAATTGAACAACTTGTATTACCTGAGAGTCGAAGATTACAGATTATGAAATTGGCTCACGAATCTGTAATGGGTGGTCATTTAGGAGAGGAAAAAACCAGAGAAAGGATCAGGTTATCCTTTACATGGCCAAAGATGCGTAGAGAAATAGAAGAGTTTTGCAAATCTTGTGTAAATTGTCAACTGAAAGCAAGGAGTGTGATTATGGATAGAGTTCCAATTAGAGCCATTGTTAAAGAAGAGGTGGCATTCCAAAGAATGACAATGGATGTAGTGGGACCAATTGAACCTATGTCAGCGGCAGGACATAAATATTGCTTGTGTGTAGTGGATTCATGTACCAGATGGCCAACGGTATTCTTATTAAAGTCGTTAACAGCAAAAGCAGTGTGTGATGCATTGAAGGACTTATTTACGAATGTGGGAGTTCCTGCAGTGATGACGAGTGATCAGGGAACTAATTTCACAGCCGAATTGACCACAGAATTTATGAGAGCAATGGGGTGTACTCCAAGATTTGATACACCAGGACATCCAGAAGCAGCAGGCCTAGTAGAAAGATGGAACCAAACTTTTAAAAAGATGGTTCATCATGTTATTTTGGAAAATCCAAAGCAATGGCATAAAATCGTTCCATTTACAGTTTGGGCATTACGAGAAGTACCTAATGCAACCACAGGGGTATCTCCTTATATGCTCGTATATGGAAAAGTTCCGAGAGGACCATTGACGATTTTAAAAGAAGTTTGGACAAAAGAAATTGAGTCACCACTAAATTTGAAAGTGAAAACAGAAAGATACTTACAGGAGTTAAAAGAAAATCTCAAAATTGCAATGACATATGCAGAAGAACATACTCGTGAAAAACAGTTACAATATACTAATCAATACAATAAAAAGGCAAAAGATAAGCAATTTTCAGTAGGAGATAAAGTAATCGTACTTTATCCCACATCTACCAATAAATTGTTATCAAGATGGCATGGTCCTTGTTTGATAATACAAAAGAGATCAAAGTATTCTTATTTAGTTGATATGGGAGATGGAAATCGGAAAATAATACATGCAAATAAGATACGAAAGTTTATTGCTAGATCACTGAGTTGTGGTTTAATTGTGGACGAAGATCAGGAATTTGGAAAGATTGTGGAGTTATCAACAATTATGGAAATACCAGAAGATGTGGGAATTATTCATTTGAAACAGGATCAAATATCTCATTTGGATAATTTGCAGAAGGTTGAATTACTCGATTTATTAAACCGCTTTGCAGATCGATTTTCAGAGCAACCAGGATTGTGTACGTTGGTGGAACACGAAATTAATTTGAAACCAGAATTTCGTGTAAAGGAATTTAAGGCGTATCGAATACCTTTTATTTATCGAGAGGAAGTGGATCGACAGGTACAACAGATGTTACAACATGGAATCATCAAGCATTCGTCTAGTCCCATGGCCAGTCCCTTGGTTGTGGTTAAAAAGAAAGACGGTTCTTTACGATTAGCCTGTGATTACCGTTATTTGAATGCATGTACTGTTGAATGTAGATATCCAATGCCAAATGTAAAAGATGTACTGAATCGAGTTGGTAAGGCTAAGGTCATTTCAGTATTAGATTGTCGGAGTGCATACTGGACCTGTCCGGTCAAAACCGAAGATCAGTGGAAGACAGCATTTGTAACTCATAGTGGGTTATATGAATTCACGAGAGTTCCATTTGGTTTGATTAATTCGGGAAGAACTTTTGTCAAGGCTATAAATTTAGTCTTAAAACCGGTTAATGAATTTACAGAACCATATGTGGATGACATTGCGGTATTGTCAAACGAATGGAAGCATCATTTAAAGCATTTAGAATTAGTGTTGATCGAATTGCGTAAACAAAATGTAACATTGAATTTAAACAAATAGTCATATTTGGCAAGCATGAAGTACAATTCATAGGCCATATTGTTGGATCTAGTCATATACGCATGAACCCAGAAAGAATGGAAAGCTTGATTAATATCCCAATACCAAAATCTAGAAAGCAGGTTAAACAACTGTTAGGTTTTTTTAATTTCTATCGTGGATTTATAAAAGACTTTGCTAATATTGCTAAACCGCTGACAGATTTGACTAACCAACGAACAAAAGACCCGATTTCTTGGAACAAGACATTACAGCAGGCATTAGATACGTTGAAGAAGGCTGTAAGAAAGGATGTTATGCTATATGTGTTTGAAGTGGGAAGACCATTTTCTTTGTATTGTGACAGTAGCGACTATGCTGTAGGGGCTGTATTAAGTCAAAAGGATGATCAAGAAATAGAGAGACCCTTGTCATTTATTAGTAAAAAATTGACGGATACGCAGACCAGATGGGCTACAATAGAAAAAGAAGCTTATGCAATAATTTGGTCTTTGGACAAATTTAAAGAAATTGTACTTGGGTCAAAAATTATTATTTTTACGGATCATAATCCATTGACATATCTTACAGAGACTATGCCAAAGTCAGCTAAGTTAGTTCGATGGTCTTTAGCACTTCAAATGTTTGATATTGAAATTAAGTACAAAAAAGGGAGTTTGAATATAATAGCAGATTATATGTCAAGAATGTAAATAAGTATGATTTTGTCAAATTTTGTTTATGCCAAAATCCAGAAGAAGGGGAAAGATAAATGTCAGCCAATGTTTGTTAATATGTTGATTTAGACACTTGGGGCGCAAGTGGGTGTTGGTGTTGGAAGGGCTGTTAGGGGCGAGTGAGGTGACAGACAGAAGGTATTCATAAGACGTTTGATTGCTTGTATTTCGACAGTTGCTGCTCTGACTTCCGAAGGATACGGACGGTCGTTTTATGTTTTAGTTTGTGTACAGTAGTTTAGACATTGTATTTTATGTTATTAATAAAGAAAATTGAGAAAACAAGAAGACGTGTCTCGATCCTTGTAGTTTGGTAAGCTTAACTGAAGGAAAAGAAAGTTGAAGTTTACAGACCATCTATAGATACATGTTACTTTTGGAAACAGAAATGCATTTGCAACGGAATCAGCCATTTCCAAATTTGCTTTCACAAATTTCAAGGTTTTGGAACAATCTAATAATTATGTGATCGGCCAAGTGTAGACACTGTTAACCTACATTTCCAAGTACAAGTATGCCTACACCATTCAGACGGAACGTTAATCTACTTGTTCAGATGTCTTAAAGTATTTACCTATCGTATGCTGTAAGTAATTTATAGTGTGATATTCTCAGGCCGAAGCCAAAGGCTGAACCTTCAAAAGTTCAGACAGACTGGCCGGTAAACTGCTTTCTGGACCATTTAAGATTAGTATTCTTCAGCAATAAAATTAATGTTTTAAGTGTGTTATTCGGTTTTAGCGTCTTAATAAATTGAATTGTTTATAAAAAAAGAGAGTCTCGGTCTTGGTCTTGGTCACGGACCACTCGGTCTTGGTCTTGGCCTTGGACTTCTCGGTCTTGGTTTCGGTCTTGGTCTCGAGGTTTTGGTACCGTGCTCAACACTGGTTTGTGGACGTTGATACTGCTGATGCTGATGGTGTTGGTGTTAGTGTTGGTGTTGATGGTGTTGGTGATGGTGTTCTTAGTGTTGGTGTTGATGGTGCAGGTGAAGATCGACAGTCACTACGACTTCCAGGACATAACGAGCGTCGTTGCCATCACGCGATGCTATTGCACAACGGAACCATATGTCGACAGCAAATACGACCTTCACATTCAGAAAATCGGAAACAACTACAAAGCATTCAGGTCCTATGATCATATTCATAATCATTCTGTGCTGCTCCTCTGCTTTCGATCTTCAAGTCTGTGCTTCAGAGCTCGAGCTTTTTTAGTACATACCTCTTTTTGCTAACTGTACTTTGTGACTTTCTGTGTCTTTTCTGATTATGTTCCACTTTGACTCTCGGCCAGACTTAGCCTGGGATTTGACAGGAATGGTATCTTTACATGAGACTAACCCTAACCTTAACCCTAACCTAACCCTCATCTTTAACTTATTTTAAATTATGTTGTCAAACGTCAAGTTTCCCAGTCACTTTCAATTTTGACCAGTGTTACAATTTTAGCGTCTTCGTATCCTATGCAGAAATGAAGAGAATGATAATTATTGAGCGTTGGATGATTGAAATTGATTGGTTGTGAACATTTAAAGGCGTACATCGATCTCTGGCAACTGGAAAGTGAACACTGGATCATCGATGCTCGAACAAGTTCCAATGAACGACAGGTAAGAAATAATCCAACCTTACCTAACTTTGCCTTACCTTACTTTGCATTGCTGTGCTTATTAACTCAGAGACGGCCAAAAAGTCCTACCAAATATCATCAGTGGTATCTCCAACTTATGAACATTTAATATCGAGGTTCTTAAATTTCTTCCTAATCAATCATTGGGAATAGGTGACGGCAAAAGCACGACAACACGACAATCAATATACGCATGCGTATCATCATACGACGATGTATACGGGTCATGCGACCAGTGGCGTAGCGAGGGGGGGCGAGGGGGACGAACCGCCCCAGGCGGCACTTGTCCTAGGGGCGGCATTTTCGGGAAAAAATAAATAAAAAACTTATTTCTATATAACTTTCACTCTTCAAGATTCTTGCTGATCTTGTCTAAACCTAAAGCTTTTTTCTTTTTCTCGACTTAAGACTAACATATACGATTTACAAAAGGACCACCGAATGACACCTAGTGTCAATAGATACGCTGCAAAATGGCATTGCCGCCAGTGTCTATCCTGCCATGACTTTCGCACCTATAAAATGAAATAAATTTTGCAATTATAATAATGCGCAAATTCTTAGATTGATGAAAATTTATTCTTTCCTAAGTAAAATGTTGAATTAATTAGGGACAATCTCTGCTTAAATGTAAATTTGATTTATGAAAAAACTTGCAAAATGCATCATGTATTGATGCAAATAAAGTTTTATGAAACAGAAATTTGAGCAATGAAAGACGTTTTTGCCTACATTGAGTAATGAAAAAATTAATGCAAAGTTGGATTCACAATCGAAATCTAGCTTAAATAGAAGTTAGATTTATAAAAAAATCTTTCTTAATTAGAATCTGAATGATGAAAGAGTTATTCCCTAAACAGAATTTGGATTTTCAAAACTAAAACTAATTAAAATAATCTAATTAAAACCTACTTAGGACCCACAATTAGAGAATCACTACATTAAAATTTAGCAATTCTTTCAATTGAACGCTCTTAGACAAGCACAATTAACTTTGATAGGTTATTAGTAATTTTGATGCAGGGAATGCAAGAAAAGTAAATTTTTAAATTTTAACAGTTGACAGGTATAAATAATGAAAACTTGAGACCGTGTCCGTAATCCGTATGATATGTATGATATCGCTGTATGATAAGTTCATTCATTCATTCATTCATTAATTACGAAATTTTTTATAGCGTCCCTTCACTCATGAGCGCTCCAACTAGTCAAAGTTATCAGTTACTAATCTATTCTAAGTGCCATACTCACTATGATTAAATTATTATTTTGGCCTAGGACTTTCTTTTCAATACGTATAGAGAAAGAATAGGCTTCATGATTTATACTGTTTAATTTAAATTTAATTTTTATAATTTTCGATCTAGCCTGCAAGACGTTTAGTAACTTTATTGTGAAGCTTACTTTATTTGCTTCTTTTATAACTGGTTAATTTCGTAATTAATACAATCTTGTTCTATACCTGTATATCTAATGATAATGCATTTTAATTAGTCAAAGGACGTACAGCTTTAATTTTGAAAGTGCATGCTGATGCTGTTACCAGGGGTGTAGCAAGCGGGGGGCAGGGGAGCACAGGCCCCCCAGTTTCAAAACTGAAGACAAAGCCCCCCCTCCCCAGTTTTAGTGCTCAGTGCCCCCATGGGCCCCCAAATCGGTTATTTTTATGTTTATCCAATGGCTTTTTAAGATTACCTTTGTTTAAATAATTTGTGCCGCCCATTTTTCAAATTTTGTGGGGCAAAATTAAAAAAGTAGGGGGAAAATTTTTTGGCATTTCGTGCAATATTTTATAAATTATGCCCCCACTTTTCAAAACTTTTTTACAACTCTGACTGTTACTAACTGTAGGCCCTACAATTATTTGAATACTTAATAGAATAATCATATATATAAGAGCTTAATGAAAGCACCCTATGCCTATCTCTTTGTGCAGATCTCGGGGTAGGCCTATATATACAAGAACGAAGTGATGGAAAAATAGACAGAGGCGGCATTTTGTACCTTCGCCCCAGGCGGCGCTTTGCCTCGCTACGCCACTGCATGCGACTGAATGACATTTCATGCAGTGACATCGGGGACTCGTATTTATAGGTTGGGAGGTCACTTATGTCGGATCTTAGCAGATTCTCAAGAAACGTCATCATTAGTGACATTTTACTGTCAACGCAGTCAGTAGGCATAGATATATCTAAACACCTGATCCTATAGGTTGGTCTTCATGGGTGGTCCCCCCGAATGCTGGTTTATTTGCAAGCAGAAGAAAGCTAGGCTAATCAACCTCACCTCACCTAACTTTGCCTTATCTTACTATGCATTGAGCTTGGGCTCTCTGTCTTCTGAATTTCCTAACTTTGTATTCTCTACCTGTGTCAGGGATCTGGGGTAGTTCTGGATCAAGAACTGTCTTTTGTCTTTTGTGAAGCACATTTCTGCATGGACTCGTTCCTGCTTTTATTTCTTGCGCCAGTTGCGGGTTGTTTCCCGCTCTCTCCCCTCATCTTCTGCTGCCACTTTGGTTCATGCCTTTATGGTTAATCGATTAGATTACTGTTCCTCTCTCTTCTGTGGGCTCCCTCAGGTCCGATTACAACCCTTGGATGGGTTCAAAGGGCTGCAACTCGTTTGATTGGTTGTGTTCCTAAATTTGGCCACATCTCTACGTACATGCGGAACGTCCTTCACTGGCTTCCGGTTAGGCAGCGCATTCAACATAGAATCTCCTCTATTGTCTGGCACTGTGTTGTGGGCAATGCGCCTGTCTATCTTAGGGATCTGTTCACCTTAACTTCGGCTTCTTCTGGTCGCCGATCTCTTCGCTCGGCCTCTAGAGGCGACTTTGTTGTTCCACATGCTCATACCGCAACCAGGCAAAATAGAGCTTTTGCAATTGTGGGTCCTCGTGTGTGGAACAACCTCCCATCTGACCTGCGCTCTCTCCCGGCGACCTGTCTGGCTCTTTCTATAAACTTCTCAAGACTTTCCTTTTTGACCGGGTCTGGGTCGGGAGCGCCTCTGAATAGTTATCTTGAAGAGGCGCTATATAAATTGCATTGATTGATTGGTGTGCTTTAACTTAAGCCACTGTCATTTAGCATACACATTATGTTATTCTGATAAACGAGATGACTGAGATGATTACATATCAGCTGTCATCTCAGATGTCGTCCTCTCTTTATATCTACATCGCTTTTGATTCACTTAGATGTATGCCACTGCGTTGCATTTTGTTTTCCGTTGCTCTGAGATGCGCTGTCTCAATGGCAGCGGATTAAATGTCATGTAACGGTGGGGGGTAGATGCATGGAAGGGTCAGTGATTTCTTAATCTGGTCGGAAAGGCCTATGGGATGATCTATTCTGTTTGAAAGGGGGATTGCGGCAGTGGATGGTAGATGGCATCCATTGGAAGATTTGGTTAGCCATGTGGAGTAATTGAATGACGGGGTGGAGAAAGAATTTAGAGAGAAGGCTATGAAGAAGAATTGTTTGTCATCAGCATTAAGATAGCGGTCAACACAGGAGGACTCGATGATGGTGTGGTATATATGATGAAGAGCTTAAGAAATTAAATCACGCATTGCCTGCTTATTATCTGCCACCATATGCACTAATCTTTAGGCCTGACATTCTTTGGTCCATCCCTATTTCACATACTGCAATTTAATTTGGGCGTCTAACTATCCCTCGAGATTAAGTAGGATTATCTCCCTTCAAAACATAGCTTTTAGAGTTATTCGCAAAGGCTCTGCACCACCTACAATGTATATCTAGCTTACAATATTGAATGTTAATCAAATAACTCAAATGCAAACTAATGAGTTTATGTATAAATTTTTAAACAACTGCGGCCTATGCTAACTACTTCATGCCTGTCCAATCAACCAACCCGCATAACCTACGCGACATCAATAACTATAGACCCATCTACTCACGCACAAACACAAGGAAAGTTTCAATCAGGTGTAATGGGACAGTAGCCTGGAATCGTCTTCCACTTGACATACGTAGTTTACCTCAAATCAACACATTCAAACACAATCTTCGCGAATACTTGTTTCTACACTCAACTTAACGTGTCTTTCTGTTCACTTATCCTTGTTGATTGTAGTTAACTAGTTAAGCATTGTGTACTCCTTGTATGCATAATGCATAAAATAATCGCCATCCTCTAACAATTTAACTTGAAAGTAAGGATGTCCTTGTTAGCGGGACCTCGGGACCTTTAGAGTTTCTCCTTAATGCTTTCTGTCAATACCCTGGTACTTTAAACTTGTGTCTTTCCATTGATTATTGTCAGTACTCAATAAAAAATCTTGGTTATGGTTAAGAGAAGTGAACCCAGGAGGGAGCCTTGAGGAACAACACTAGATTGTGGGGGGGGGGGGTACAGACAGTGGCTACATGCTTCGACTCGGATCTGAAAGACCTGCTGTAAAATTGGAATCATCAGTACCAGAGAAGCCAAACCAGGAAGAAAGTCGACGAAGAAGGTGGTTCTGAAAGAAGGTGTCAGAAGTGGCGAGGATATCGAGGCGAGAGAAGTCGGAGACTTGCTGATGACTGACGACAGATACCAATTTATTGTACAGAGAGGCAAGCAGGGTTTTTATGTAGTGGCGTTTTCTCTAGCCATATTGGCTACCATTTAAAAGTGAGTTGGATATCGTTTAAGGTACAATTAAGTACTTTACTTTACGATGATTCTTTCATATGCAATAACCATCTACAAATTTCGGGGTCAAGCATTTCGGTATGTACATATAGATGATCATTTGGTTGTTATTTGAAAATACAAAGTTCGTTTTTTTTACTGAAACAGACAGTTTCGAAGACGCATTATGACTTACTTTGTGACTTTGAATTGGATTAGTCGTGTTTATTGCGCCTTTGAGGATTTTCACTAATCGCAAGATTCTTATTGAAAAGTGAATTGGAAGTTCTTATTGAATTGGTTGAGTACCGATAGCCATCAAAGCTCTTTTTTTTATTCGTGAGTATATGAAATTCTTGTTTGCATATACATGTTGTATATAATTATGTGGATAATTTGGGTGAAACTATGTGCATGTAACTGACCAGATTCCTTTGTCTGACTTCTGTGTCATCACATTTCAGCAAATTAGTTTGGTTAGGGGACCCTCTACGACGCAGAATTTGCTAAAGATTTTCTATCATGTTTGAGCATTTATATATATATATATATATATATTCATTCATTCAAAGCATCATATATGCATATAAATAGAAATTTCCATTTTCCGTGAGGGACGATCTGAATGAGCGACGTGAGACTGCATTATTAATGTAATTCTTGCCTGCTTCCATATGCGTATACGGCACTGAAACGACCTTTGACCTGACTCTTTTCACTTCTCCTTCTCCTCATTTTCCTCTTCACGTATACGTACTCGATCTCGTGCTGCTCCTCCTCCTCCTATTTCATCTCCTCTCACTCCTCACCTTCTCATTATCCTCCTCCTTATTATTTCTCTTGGCTGGTTCCTTTTTTCTTGCTCCTCAGAAACCCTGTTGCTAAGAAGACGATGATTACTAGACCAAATGACCATTTCGCTCTGCTACTTTGTGCTACTCAACAGGAAAAAGCCGGAAGCATCGATCCATCACACTGATTATTAAGATTTATTCACGCATGCGCAGAGCCCCAATGCTACTTGCACAGTTCAAGTCCCGAGCTCTCTTGTGTTTGATGCCATTCGTCAGGAATTGAAGAGAAACTTCTTATATAAATTACATGCGCACACACACACACGTGTGGCTCGGTGGCTCATCCGCTAGAGCGATCGGCCCGTAACACTCAGTGTGCGCTGAGTGAGCGGATTCGACCCTCGTCCGAGGCGTGAATCGCTGTGTAGGGTCCTTCGCGCAAAATTACTCTGCAGTATAACTGCAATCGCATCTACAAGGCGTGTGTGCACTTCTGAGCAAACGATGTTGGAAGAAGGGCGATATCAAAATTTCAGAATAACAACAAATAACACAAACACACATCTACACACACACAAGCAAGCACCAACACAGCTATATACATATATAACATAATAACATTATAATTTTGCGACAAACAGAGCATTTAATAATATGGCGAAATAATAATGATGAGAGAAAGTTGAATCAATAGTCGATAAATATGTTTAAGCAAAACTGTTCTTTTACAATGTGTTGTAGAGTGGATGTTATTTCTTATGACTAAATAATGATCAGTTCTCATTAGGTCCTGTTCTTTTAATTGGTCCTTGTAATGATCAGTTCTCATTAGGTCCTGTTTTTTAATTGGTCCTTGTAATGATCAGTTCGCATTAGGTCCTGTTCTTTTAATTGGTCCTTGTAATGATCAGTTCTCATTAGGTCCTGTTCTTTTAGTTTTTAATTGTAATGATCAGTTCGCATTAGGTCCTGTTCTTTTAATTGGTAATTGTAATGATCATTTTTCATTAGGTCCTGTTCTTTTAATTGGACCTGTTCTTTTAATTGGTCCTTGTAATGATCAGTTCTCATTGTTGTCCTTTCCGCCAAAGTCATCTTCTCTTGAGTCGGCTTGATCCATCCTTTTTGTAATAATTCTATTGCTTTGGTCCATCTTTATGGAATAATTCAAGTTCGTTGGTCAATCTATTTGCAGTAATCTCGTGCGTTGATCTATCTACATGTATTTGGAATAATTCTCGCATGTTGGTCAGTCTTCTTGGATTAATTCCCTTTCGTTAGTCCATATCTTTGGAATAATTCTCGTGCTGTGGTCCTTTATTCCTTAAGTAATAATCATCCTGTTGACATCAATTCTGCTCAAATTACTTTTTGCAATGAAAAGATGTTTATGTTGAGATCCCTATTGACTACGTTCTAAGCTTTCAAATGGTTCTTGTTTCTTTTTCAAAACAAAAAGCTATTATTAAACTTAAACTCAATCTTTTTTTTATACACTGTTAGTACAATATTGACTACATACATATATTGTACACACGAAAAATCGACTACTTCAACATCTTAATTTTAACGCGACACGTGCAGAGCGTACGCCTCTGCGGCAACTAATTAACTATGCACGGCATCCATACCTATTCGTTTACTCAATTGATGATGAGAACCCGTAATATCATCACGTGATCTAGTATTGTTTAACATGAGTCGATTTAACTGAATGGAATCTTGTGAATAAGCGTTCTCACTTGTGCTTCTGCTCATTTTACCAACATCACCTACGTATACCGAACGTAAGGATTTGCCAACCTTATGGGATGTCTGGTATCGAACACATTCTATATTCATGCCTTCTATAGGGCTATACATGAATTCTATATTCATGCATTCTATATTCATGCATTCTATATGCATGTATTCTATATTCATGCATTCTATATTCATGCATTCTATTTTCGTGCATTCTATATGCATGCATTCTAAATTCATGCCTTCTATAGGTCTGTGCATGCATTCTATATTCATGCATTCTATATTCATGCCTTCTATATTCATGCATTCTATATTCATGCATTCTATATTCGTGCATTCTATATTCATGCATTCTATATTCATGCATTCTATATTCATGCATTCTATATTCATGCATTCTATAAATGCATGCACTCTACATTCAAGCATGTAGGTAGGCCTATGGTTACTCGCACTGACTAAGGTCAACTAATTTAATATACATGATCTGGAATTAACTTTTTCATTGTAGATATAAGCTCTGGGTTGACGAATGCAGCCAACTTTTCGGTGGTTTAGACATGCTAGCAATTCAGGCGATCATGGGCAAAGACGGAATGGATTGCATACTAGAGGTACCAACTGCTTAGACACATAACATATGTATTAGTGTCCATGTATCCAATTTTGTATGCGTGTATAGCATGCACGTATGAATGAATGTGTTTGCCATTCAATGTTTGTAGCATTATTATTTTGCGAGCGATGACGACTGTTGTTGATGTCAGAATTTGATCGGAATGAGAGGACGGCGTCTGTTTGGTCAGACGAATCTTATAGGAATGACAATTGGATTGATCAAGAAACAGACCAAAAAGCGAGTTCCGGTAACTACTGAAAAGGATGACACAGGAAATGTTGATGGCATTCTGACGTAATTCGCATTACCATTTGCACTGCTTCGAGAATTCTCATATTCAATAGGAAGTTCTACTGTTCAACTGAAGAGGGACCTTGACCTCTGTTTTAGACATCGATTTATAATTTATGGGGACTTACTTTGGTAGAACTCATCATTAATGTGATTGTAATGTGTGACTTCTATTGCGCCGGTGTCTAATGCACAAGGCATCGACCGTGATTAATCAGATGACATCGTCGAGTAATGACAGACGTTGATAGTATAATTATGTGAGTCATATCAATATAGCAAATGAAGCCAAACAAGTGCGCTGGAATTAGTTTGAATCCAGTCAGAATGCCTTTAAAATCCCTCATGTCATACGCATCATTAGACTCATTACACGGTCGTCTAAGCTCTGGTCTTGCTATATGGTTGCTTTATGGTCGCCGATAGATTGTTTGATCTTGATTCGTTCCTCCAATGGATTCTGGATGAGGAATGCGATTCTAGGTTTATCAGATTAATTGGCTGATTGGTCTTATGGTGTTGATAGCTATGTTGTCGTTGTCGTTTAGTGGTTGTTGATGCTGTTACAGTTGTTGCCATTGTTGTGTAGGTCAACGATTCGTCGATGCCTTTGTTGGGAGAGACTCAGGAGGAGGACCGGAAGCTGATCGCTGATCTGATCGTTACGAAGATGGAGGTCTACTGCAAACCAGTCCAAACGTCCATCAGGTGAACAGACGGTCGTAAATACGATCACAGACAGACAGATATACACGCAACGAGGGACAGTCAGAGAGGCAGCTGACAGATATACAGGCATTTATCTGGTGAAATTGGATATGTCATCGAAAGATGTTAAGTGACTGGCAAAGTAATCAGATGTTGGGTCATTGGTCATCGACATTTTCATCGAGAAGACGAATATCAAGGGAGAGGAGGAGGAGGAAGTAAAGGAGGAGGAGGAAGAGGAGGAGGAGGAGGAGGAGAAATTAGAGTCCTCTGTCACTCAACTCTGTGTGCTGGGATAATATTGTGCGATCTCTTCATCCGATGGAAACGTCATGAGAAGACCCTCTGAGAGTCTGGAGTCAACTGCTACCTCGTTAATAACTTCCTCATTACCTTTTCTTCGACAGCCTAGTAATGACAAACCACTGAAGTCAATAAGACCATATCTATTGCGTTGTTTTGAAAGCACTGTTAAGGTCGTTGCCGTAAAGATTAATCTAAGTGCAAATCCAGTATCGCAATCGCCTGAGATATGCAATCGAGATGAATCTGTGTAGGCCTCTACGTCCATTACATGCAAGTGTCATAAGGGGCAGACGTATTCGTGTTGCTACAGCGGCGCATAGTCGATGACGAAGCACATCGCATGACATGACATAGCATTGCACCACATCATTCACATTGCCTGACATGACATTCCATGACATCACATCACCTGGCATCACATTGCATGGCATGACATAGCATTGCATTACATCATTCATATTACATGACATGACATCCCATGATATCGCATCACCTGACATCGCATCGCATGACATGACATCGTGTAACATGACATCACATGGCATCATATTGTACGACATGACACTTTGAATGACATCACATCGCACACTATATCCAACCGCATGACATCCAAACGCACGACATCACACCACATACCATTCATCACATGACATCACCGCCAATGACATCACATGACTTCAAATTGCATAACATAAAATATCATCACATCTCATCGCTTGTCATTGCTTCATAACAATATAAATGAGCTACTTTTGTAGTAAGACGACAAGTGCTGGTGTGTTGAACCACTACGCGACCAACGGCGGAGGTCAGTCAGAGATTACGAGGTCACAGCCGGGTCAACCTTCGGTCAGTACTAGATCGGCCACTGAAGGGGCACCAAGTGGACCAAGTCCACAGAATAACCGGGTATCGACTGACCAGAGTGGACAGAGGTCATCTACAGTGGCTGCTGTCGCTACAGACACGTTGGTATTATCACCCCCTCCTAGCCACAATACGACTCCCCTACACTCAAACAGTTCCTTCAATCATAGCTGACCAATTATCTCATATGTAATCAGTTTTATCAGTTGAGTCATCTCTAAGCGAAAGCTAGTTCACGACGAAGCTAAGTTCAATTGCACGAGTAAAATTTTTAAAAGACCTCCTTCAGTTAAGACTATTTTCATGACTCAAATAATGGCATGGCGCAATTAAAATAGGAAATAGGTTCCTCGCTATTGTGGAAAGCAATTAATCAGATCTACATTAACATGAAATGCTGCGCTTCAGTGTCGCGTGTGATCGCTTGCAGCGTCATTGAGAATCTTCTTCTTCTCGTTTTGCCAATAATCAGATCATGAACGAATTATGTCTTTGTCGTAACTTGTAGTGTTCTTCTTGGAGGAACGTTAATTCAAACAGAATACAAATAAGTAAAGATGTAGTCTTCCTCGAAGGAGCCCACAATCATCCAATGAAATGCATGAAGTCAAAATATATAGGAAGAACAAACATTAGATTCAGAAGATGAAGAAACCACTACCATTGAAGTAAAAGACACTGAAGAAAGAGAGAATATGCGCAGAAAGCCTTGCTTCAGAGGCCTTGCAAGAATCTTTGTTTCTGTCGTTTTGGTCATCCTATCAGCATGTAATTGTATACTCTAAAGGCTAACTATGCCATTGACGTTCTCAACTAAAGCCTTATTTTTTGCGTTTTTGTTGCGCTACATGAAGTTCTGGAAAAGGTGGCTCCGTAGCGCGGCCCTCTGGTCCGGCCTCTCCTGGAACGGTGGATGCAATTGCCCGAGATCTCGAAGATTCTGAGGACACGATGAAGAACCTTCGCAAGACCTTCGCTGGCATCTTCGGAGACATGTAGTAGTAAGTTAAACCAGACGAGCACACACGCACACACCTACATACATGTGTGTGTGTCTGTGTGTGTGTGTGTGTGTGCAGTGTATGTTGATACACTGCTCACACACGCTCACAAGCACACACACACACATATTTGTGTATGTGTGTGTGGGCAGTGTATGTTGATACACTACACATCCACACACACACACACTGTTGCGCAGAGGCTGCTAAGACTTACTAGAGAGGCTGCAACCTCTGATTTCGATAGCGAAGGCATTTTAGACGTTTGTTTCAATTAGGTCGAAGTCAAATAGAACAAGAAGAGGAAAGTAGGACAGAATATCTTATGCTAAGATATTCATTTCGCACATTTCGGCTGAATCAACGATAAGTAGGTCTAATTCCAAGGAAGATAAAATTGATGCATGCAGTTGTTTAACCATGAATAATACTAGTAATAATACAAATAGCCAAATAAGATAAATTAAATTCAAACGCAAGTAGTCAATATTTCTATCATAATAGTAAAGTGTAGCATTGTTAATACCACAGTCACAAGTATAATCCGACAAATATGATGCAAAGGTACAAATAAAACGAGCCAACGTTTAAACGGATGCTTATAAGAATAGTTTTTTGGTGACTAAATATTGTCGGTGTTACCATTCAGTACGTAACTTATAAATAGAGCTTTCAAGAAGACTTTAAAAGGCGTAAGAGCTTATAGCTATTTTAATTTGGTGTTAAAGTGCCTTTTAAATGGTTTCAGGTGGAGAACAATTTCGAAGTCTTTAGTTCCTGATTTATACGTTGATTCCATTCCAATGGCATGTCTACTGCATTACTCTTCGTCGTATATATATATCTGCGTCGACCGTTTTTTTTCTATTTAAAAAACAAATGACAAATGGCCAGCGTTGTATTCATGCAAACGATTTCGAGTTCAGCAAGAATGATTTTGCTCACGTAGCCAGAATGGAGTAAACGAAGTTTGTGTTTGCCGTTTACATCATTCTCACTCACTTTAAGGCAATACATGTTTTACATCGTTTTACAAGATTGAAATGCATTAATTTGAATAATTTGTGCTAACGATGGATCTTCTGAATTATTGTACAATGAAAGTCTTCTGAAGCAGAGTAGGAATTGGTTAGTTACTAATTAAGCAACTACTGTGTCATAATAACCTGTCAGTATTTGGTTACAGGGCCGTACCGAGAGAGGGGCCAGCGGGGCCTAGGCCCCAGGCGTAAATTTAGAAAGGGCTCAAATTTCAGGATGGAATAACTTATTATTCCATAAAATGCACTATTTTCGAAATGCGGGGGCGCCAAATTGATTCTACGCACAGGGCTCAATTATAGCTCGGTACGGCCCTGTTTGGTTAACTATAAGTATCGTCGCTCAGTCGCCCTCCTTCTTGATCCAGGGTTGGGACTGGCACTGTCAGAGTACGAACAGTGACGAACTTCAGAATTCAGGCCAAAGTAAGCTTCTAGCTATCAGTAGTCAGAGATGTGTGTGTGTGTGTTTGATAACGCAAATGTCTGTTATTTCCAGACATTTCATGCTACATTGAACAGTCTGGCCGCCTCAATCACTTTGGAATTCTACGGTGGCGCTATATGATGTTATTTTCCTTTAATCTTAAGATTTGCTTAACTAGGTCTATGCGACGAGACTTGGGCGATTGCAAACTAAACTATTATGTCTGGTATGAAATACGGTCCTTGGGTCATAAAAGCCAAAGTAAAGCCTTTCACGAACCAAGTTTCAGCTGACATTGAGCAATCCGTTCGTGTTCATTTGATTCTGTCTTAGTGTTTTGCATAACTGTCTGTTGTCAATGCAGCGTTTTCTAGCGGGAGGAAGAACGATCGGTGTTTGTTTCTGTCTGTCTATCTGTCTGTCTGTCTGTCTATCTATCTATCTGTCTGTCTGTCTGGCTGGCTGTCTTCTTCTATCGTCATTTATACTTAGAATAGGATTATGTTGTTGTGATAAAGACCGTAGATGTAATTATTAATTTTGACTAACTAATTAATAACGGATGTCATGACTACCAGAAAAGAGGACTAATGATGATAACGACGACGACCATGATGATGATACCGTACTTATGCATAGTTGTTGTCAATTTCTTTGTTGTCTTCTGAGATCGTTATATATAATGACTGACTGCGTCAGTTGTCTTAGTCTGACGTGGTTCAATGAGTTTTCTTCATTTCCTGTTTAACATTAAACACTTATTAACCGTACAACGCATTCTTCATCTGCCCTGTTGTCTAAGTGGTAAACGATTTTTTATTTATTTATCAGTTATCAATAGAGTGCTATACAAAATAACACAAAGAATGGATGGCTAAGCTTCCTTGCTGTAAGTTACTAAGTAGCGATTCAATTAAGCAAAATATTACATGTCGTGCAAATGATAAACGCACATAAAACTTATCATTACTTATGTAGGAACATATGAAACTGAATCGAACTATGTAAAGGACCACACAATAGCATTCAAGGTCTGTACAGAGTCGCATAGAATTGCAAACTTAGTTAATTTTATTTCGCTGTAGCATAAATAAACTGAAAGTAGACTGCAGTCTTGAGATTTGATGATAAGGTATGCATCGTCTTAGTTCAGCTTTAAATAAGAGTTATGCAGCAGGAGATACGCCAGTGCACGCAGCTGAATATTCCGAAGATCTTGACTCTGTGCTTTGTCTCGCATCAAGACAGTCGTTGGCTCTCGGCTTTTCTCGATTACTGGTCCGAAGCTATGTATGTTCTTTTAGCCATTTAATGCCATTCAAAACCAAAACTAGTCTGTTTCAACTTGCCAACCCGTTGTAGCTTCACTTCATGCCAGGTAATATATATATATTATATATGTATATTCGGGTGGTTCAAAAAATGAACTTGCTCAGAATTGTGCTCCACAACTCTCTTTGTGCTCTATGTCTGCCTACTATTACTTCTACCAAATTTGAGAGATATTGATGAGTATTTAGAAGTCGCGCAAGATCAAGGTATCTCACCATGTAAACTCCAAAAATCGTTAATGTGCAAATTGTGCTTTGGGGAATAAAAACTGGAATTTGAGTTGAAAAAATATCAACTATAAAGAGAAGGATCTTAAGAATTCAATATAGCTCTGGAATGTTATGAACAAACTAGATCTCTTCTTGAATAACAGTCATTCCCTGCCCTGAGTACCCTATGTCATCTTCATCACCCTGGCCTTGGAGCAGGATGGATAGACCTTCTTTGTGATGTTTCACAGTAAAAAAAGGAACTGCTTCTACTCTTCATTCTTTGTCAGTGATGAATTACTCTCGCAGCAAAGTAATTCAGAACAGTACTGTCGTTATCGATGCCGCCGTCCAGAGGTCTTGGTAGGAGGGATCGTCACACTATACTTCAGGGTCCTTTCCCAGGAAGATTTGAGCCTTCTTCTTACCATTCAGGTGCAGAATGTCAAAGATGACAGTCGCATTCTGTCACAAAGATGACATTTGGAGTTCTCTCCGTGACGCAAGATGCAAAGCCGACTGAGCTGAGAGGTTCGGGGAGGAGGTGACCGAGACCTTTCACAGAATAATTGATAGACTGTGGAAGGCGCTATCATATTGAAATTTTTATTCAGCTCCTCAAGAAGCAGCAGGTCACTAAGTGGTGCTCGTAAGGGGTATGGGCAGAGGGGCATCGTGATAGAACCCAGCATAGGCTAGGCTCACAAACAGCGCCAGCTCTTTTACACTGTGCCTTTCCTTAACAGTGAGAGAGATCTGCTGATAGAATCGACTTTATAAACAGTACATAAAATCACCTACTTTGATAAATAGAGCAAAGTTTGTCTGTTATAGAAATATATTTAAAAGGATCAGAAAAGAAGCAGAAAAACAATATTACTCAATGAAATTTTTGGAGTGCGAAAATAATTTGCATAAAACTTGGCATATAATAAAAACTCTACCGCATGGGGATGAATCTAACACACTGCCTGATGAATTTGTTATTGATGACAGGGAATGGGAGGCGAAGGAAGTCATAGCAAATAAATTTAACAAGTTTTTCACATAGATTGGATCCTAGTTGGCCTCTAACATAAGTCCTACGGCAGCTTCCTATATGGACTACCTAGTAAACCCTGAACTTAATTCCATAGAAATTGAATTAACATCACCTCTTGAACTTGTTTCGATTGCTGAGGGACTCCGCCACAAGCATAGTGAGGGCTTGGATGGGATTACCCTACAGTGGCAAGATGCTCGATTGAACCTATATCGGCCCATCCGGCAGAGATCATAAATTGCTCTCTAACATCAGGCATAGTTCCGACCACACTTAAGCTTGCTAAGGTCGTTCCAGTCTTTAAAAGTGGGGACAAAAATTGTGTAGGAAATTATAGGCCAATCTCGATATTACCTTATTTTTATAAATTTTTTTAAAAAATTGTGTACCTGCGATTGGTGTCCTTCTTAACAAAGAAGGACATATTATATGAGGGACAATTTGGTTTCAGAAAAGGTCTTTCTACTTTTATGGCTGTCCTGGAAATGTGTGATAAGATCACTGAGGCTAGGGATAATAACAATTACTCAATTGGTGTGTTATTTGATTTAACGAAGGCTTTCGATACAGTAAATCATGAGATTCTATTGAGAAAGCTGGAACATTATGGGATTCGGGGTATGTGTCTGGACTGGCTTGCTGACTATTTGAAAGACAGAAGGCAAAGTGTCCACTATAACGGGTGTACCTCACGTATTCTTGACATAAATTGTGGTGTCCCTCAAGGGCTGTATTTTGGGCCCGTTGTGTTTTTTGTTATATGTGAATGATATTCATCATATTTCATCAGCCCTGAAATTTATCATGTCTGCTGACGATACGAATGTATTCATGTCTGATAAATCACTGAAGGAATTGTATAACAGGCTAAATGAGGAGCTTGCAAAGGTGGGGACTTGGTTTA
This sequence comes from Bimastos eiseni, assembly GCA_959347315.1. Taxonomy (NCBI): domain Eukaryota; kingdom Metazoa; phylum Annelida; class Clitellata; order Crassiclitellata; family Lumbricidae; genus Bimastos; species Bimastos eiseni. The sequence goes on from OY365817.1 coordinate 7,391,567, forward strand.
AAACAAACAAATTCTCGTTGAATCTAAAAAAGACCAACTACATTCTTTTCAGTCCTAGGAAGAAGATAGTCTCTGATTGTGAATTACTTTCTTGTATAAATATCGATAATCAAAATATAAATTGCGTGACTGCTACGAAGTTTCTGGAGGTTTATATAGACGCTCAGTTAACATGGAAACAGCATATTCACCATATTTCGCAGAAATTGGCAAAAATATTGGTTTAATTTCCCGCATCCGACACCTTCTGTCTAAAAACATACTCCTTACGTTATATTATTCCTTAATTTATCCGTATCTGTCATACTGCAACCTTGTCTGGGCTTCCCGTATCATACTAGATTGACTTGTTTGGATATTTTTGCACAAACGCATTGTGCGCATTATAAGTAATGTTCCTTGCATAATGTTACTTGTTGTTGCGATATTACTTCTTATGAAATGATGATTATGTTCGTTGCTTCAATAGGGTAAGTGGGGAAAAACTGTATGACTTACTTCTAGGTTAATTTAATGTTGAAATTGGATGGCCCCTGTTAGCGGAACGGTTCGTTCTTTTGGTATTTCCTTTGCTCACTGCATAATTAATTAACACTATTATTTCCGTGTTTGTATGCTTTGTTTTGTCAGTGAACAATAAAAAGAATTGAAAAAAGAATTGAAAAAAAATGAATTGAACAGAAATATTTAAATACTATAGATGGTTTCCGCCAACCAGCATGTATGATGGAATGCTCCTGGTACCCAGGAGGAAACCGATGCTAAATTTTCACAAACCATGAAGATGAAGCTGAAATTCAAGACTTCCTTGATATCTTCTCTCGGATGTAACGCTCACAGAGCTGCCTTGCAGAATTTTACCATTTCTTCTCGAAGAACAGAAAAGTGCGTCAAAAGATGGCAATACATTGACTTGGTGACATTTGAAGCGGCTTCAGAAGCCACCTCATACATCGTCAATGTATTGCCTGGCACCTCATGAACAAAGTAACATCGGGTCCTCCAGTTGATCAAAATAAGGCTCCAAAAACAGCAGAAAGAGGACGTTCAATCATATTTTATAAGCAAAAGCATTTCCCAATGAGGCAAAGAATAATCAATAATTAATAATAATGTGTATTTTACTGCATTTGATATTTTTAAAAACCAGTGTACAACCCATTAGTTCAACACTAAGGGAGTAAGCAGCTTGAATATCAATTTTTCTGAGCGGTAGATTACAGTCAATAATCTCCACTTGGCCGTGATGTAATGTTAGGTCTTTGAGCGACCTCTAGGAATGCTCCAATCTGCTTCAAATTTGGACCACATCTTACTTGGGTGAGGTAAAACAGATTACGACTTGTGGAGACTAGTACTGACAAAGTTGAATTTTTACCATTGTGTCGTGGACCACCCTAATATATGTATATATATATATACATATATATAATCTGGCGTGAAGTGAAGCTACAATATACTACATATATTATTTGTGTTTATTATTAATTCAAACTGACAGATTAACTTCGTACTATAGACGGATGAATGCAATTTATTACAGGAGTCGAATTTAACTCTATGGCAGCCATGCAAGGCGCTCATTTGTTCGTTATATGCCAGCAAATGAAAGTCTGAGTCGATCTCTGATCTAACGGATTTCAATTTGACTTCTCTAATGAATTACAAACCTGTCAACTACTTAAACTGCCCATCAAATGGTCTTTATGTATTGATATAAAAGCTCAATTTTAGAAGTCACGTAGACTAAATATAGGTTATGCGACGTGTCTTCAGTGAGATTAGGCCAGAGTATTTCAATTTGAAGAGCTATTGCATCCTTCTTAGATACACGTTGACACCTTCCAGAAGTTGTAGGTAGCGATTTGAGGTGCATTGAGCGATTGCTTATAGCTAGGCATATCTCCAAGATCCAAACAGTAGAAATTAGGTACAAGTGAAGTGCACATGAAGGAAGTAGAGAGTGAGATTAGTGCACTGTAAGAGTGCAGAGGTACGACAAAACCAGACGAGATCGGATTTGTTAGGCAAATAGACTCAAAAGCACGACGTATCATCAACGCAGGCGCCAATTTTTGTCTTAGTGGCATTGCCATCTCATTTAGCTCAGAAAAATATATGCTTAGAATATCATTGATATGAAAGTCACTCCTCGCACCTCTTATTTGACGATACGGGAACCAAGAACTTTGAACAACGTTCCAATCATTCAGTTATCGACGAGAGAATGAGCAACATAGATCCTAAGGCCGGACCATGTGGAACACCAAACATCAGTGACGAGCTCAGGTACAACCAATCTTCTTAATGGATGAATTAATAAAACAAGTTATAGGCCTAGAGTTACCAATGCCAAACGTCCAGGAATGGCCGGGACAGTCCTGGAAACGACACGGGTCGTCCCGTGTTCCGGGCATGCTCATTTTGTTCCGGAAGCCAGGAACAAGCAAGTAATTACAAAAATTGTGCGATTCAATAACATTATCAAAATCCAAGCAACATGAGCCATGCCGTAGTTCAACATATTAATTCTCAATGATCATCATCATCATTTAATTATTAGTGTTTCGTCTAATCGACCTTCGATTAAGGACTCGTAGGCTTAAGTCTCGAAGTATCGAACATCATTCAAAATTCAGGACTGCATTAGCCTATAGGAAAACTTCGTGGGTTTGAGATTTGGCGGTTAGTCTGATTTCAACAGTTGATATGTTGCGGGTTTCGGGAAATGTCCCTGTATGGGTTTGTTCAGAGTTGGCAACCCTACTTGTCTGAGATAAGAAGTGAAGGTCGTTAGAGATGTAAGAACGCTGAGGGTTCTACTTAAAACTAGCTCTACTATTATATCAGATGTTGATGAGTAGATTATGCTAGGGGAAACTAGCTACACATGAAGAGACAGTTAGAATACAACTTATCTTTATTAAATACAGAGAAGAAGAGGTAATAATAATAATATATATAATGATTACGACTAATACACAACAGTTACATGTACTTACTAATATGAGTATGGATGAGATGATAACGACCAAGTTCTAAGATGATATGAGTTGACGAGCCTGACAAGATAGCTAGAGTTCTCCGGTAGTCAGACTGCCCGGTTCCTAACAGTGCTCTCGCATATAAGTGAGTTTCCTCAGCCAAAGAGGAAACTGGCCTATCCTAGAACAGACTACTTTGATTGGCCAACTACTGACCACTCAAAGTATCCCTAGAATGTGGGTTGATTGTATCTGCTAGAGCCTACACGAGTGACTGACAGAACCTATACTGTCTGAATTAGTGAATGTTCATCTAAAACTAATGTATAATAATGATCTATATATATAATCTGTTCGAGGCTATCTATTGTAATGTAATGTACAGAATAATCACGGTTACAGAGATTTTAAGGACTGCTGTTCTGTGGAGTGGTATCGCTAAAGTCTAACTGGGGAGATTGGAGTAGGTTGTTTGTGGTAAGATATGACCTGCTTGTAGATTGCTTCCTCTAGTTAGTCTAGTATCTTATAGATTGAAGAGATGTGTTGAGGATAGGCTCGTAGTTCTCATTGATAGAACTGGGAGTGGGATCGAGACTACTTAAGCATTAACTGAGCATTTCCATAACTGGCTAATTTCAGGCACAAACGATTTGGCAATGCAGAGAGAAGGAAAGCTCATCTGAAACACCCAGCACTCTCTTCTCCATTCAAATCTTTAGACTGCAAGTCAGCAAACCAGATGAGTCACTAGATTTACTTCTTATTTCTAGATGAAGTTTGCAATTTACGAGATAATACTGTAACTCAGTCAATTGGTTAGCCTCTTTGATCTTGAGCATTCCCATTAAACCATGGTTCATGGTTGCATGTTGATTTGGGTGAATGCGTTCGACGATCCAGAAGATCGTAATAGAGCAATAAATGCTTGATCGGATTCAGGAAGAGATCGAAATGTTATTGTCATTTAAAATGGTCCAGTGTCGATGGATTCAGAAGCAGCTAATCTCAGAGCATTCTTTGAGGCTGTAGTGAAGTCAAAAGTTTTTCGATGGAGACATCCTTAGGTGTTCTAGAGGCATCTAGAGTATAAGTAAGTAGTGACTATATTCTTTAGTCAACCAACTGCACAGGCGCACTTTGGTGTACAGTAAATTTAAAGATACAGCATTCTAATTAAAAGGATTTTTGCACAAGATTGTCTGCCTGTGAAATAGCACAATCATGCGATCGCGAGCGGAGGGAGTAGGTCGCCTTAATTGGAGGAAGGAATCTTTGCAACAATTGCCGTATTAACCATGTTGCAAATGTTTCAATTGAAATGGGTCTACTCGTAAATTTGTCAAATGAAGGGCCTACTGTCAAATTGACAACGAATTAACGAATTGACAATTTGTTGGCTAAAATAGAAGATAGTTCATAGACTCGAAAGTAATACTGCATTGGCCTATAAACAAAATATTTTTGGCTCGATTTTAGATTTTGGCCTAGTTACACTTTGACTCTATTTACCCGAGTGGAACTGCTAGGCCGGGTCACAGATAAAACCCCTCTGACAAGCCCCTTTGACAAAATCCCCCGACAAGACCCCCTGAAACCCCCCCCCCCCCAAGTAGGACAACCCCCACCCAAAAAATAATTTTTTTTACTTTCTTTTTACTTTTATTATTTAGAAACGTGTGTATACTTTTAAGTCTGAAGTAAAGCATGTGTCATATGTGTCATTTCAAAGTCTGATGCGGTCACACAGGTATCGTCGTCCAATAGTTAAATAGCAAACAGCTAATTAGTTCCTTAGTCTTTTTTGATAATGTATGATAGGTCTATGTACACTGAATGCACCACTGCGCGTAATTCATAGGCTATTTGTGACACGGCTTCTTCAGACAAGTCAGTGAGTCTATGCAGAGCGTATGTGTGTTATCTGTGACACGATTTCTTATATGAGTTAGACCAGGGGCGTCAATCCCCCTCTAACTGATGGAGGCAAACACCCTGACTCCAAGTGTCAGGTAGTCAAGATATCCCCCTAAGACTCAAAAAATACCCCTCACCCTCTATCTGAACCCCCATGAGTTAGACTAATAGTCGTACTGAGTGTCACTTGAAATGTTGTGCAGACTTTTTTTTAGTAGCGTCAGTTATTATGGTATGGCTTCTAATTGCAGAAGCTAGTTAGGGCAGGAGGGGGTTTTTCCGGGGAGGTTAATGTCTTGCCTTAACA
>OY365817.1:7401774-7421500 GCA_959347315.1 Bimastos eiseni
AGTGTTTTATTGTTACCGATGCAGATATGACAGCAGCAAGAGGAAAGCAACGGTGTTGTTAGGTCACTATTTAGAAATGGACGAAGTCCTACGGGCACCATACTTTCTGAGGTGAAGACAGGCAATATTTTTGTCAAAATGGGTGGCTGGGTTTTCTCGGGGAATAAGCAATCTTTGTTTTGGAGACAGGTCAGGCATGCGGCTTTGTGAATTGATTCTTGATTCATCGAGAGCAGCAGCCATAGACACATTGACGAAGCAAGACAGAGGATGCTCATGATGGATGGAGAGGTTTGCAGCAATGAGACTAGAATTAGAGACGAGAGAATTCGGTTACACATGTGCGTTTCTGGCCAGTAGGATCAGATATGTATGCAGTTGCGAGACAGATCCGACGATGACGCATTGTTGATAGTAATGTCATTGTTTGCTACTGTGGCTATATCGCCTTGCGGGACTGTGGTTGTGTGTTGCCTTCCCCACCAGAGTGCCTCCTACAGTTTGCCTATCTGTGGGCTATATCGACATTGACATTGTATCCGCTGAGTAGTATAAATAGAAGTGCTGTTAGGCTAAGAGAGAGATTCGAGTAGTACTTTCGAGTAGAGAGAGAGTAGAGAGTTAGCATTGAATTGAGAAATAGGGAACAGTCAAGTTGACAGTCGAGTTTTGTTGATTTAGTAAAGTCTGGCAGCTGTGAGCTTATTAATTCCATTCGATCAGTACTGAATAATTACAAGGTTCGTAAAACGCGTGTCAAGCTGTTCATTGAAACTAATCTCGCCAACATTGATAATTGCTCTCAACCCTGCGCCAAAAAGCCATTCTTACTCATCGGACTGTCGAACTCGGAAAATCTGCTGAACCGCCTTCTGTGGTACAGGAAGTTTAGGGGAGGTGAACCGAACTCGCGAGAGATTGTTACTGAGAAGTAGAATGGATTGCTCCTCGGGTGCCCCGATTCCGTTACAAATTGATACACGAGAAGTGAGGTGTAACCGGTTTTGCCACACTACCAACAACCTCAAAAGAGTCAATGACATCGTGCAACTCATTAAGATCTACAGTCTCAATCCCGATGGCATGTTGCTTGAGTATGATGACTTATGCCAAACATTCTGTACGTTGAAAGCCCATTGTAAGCATCAAGATACCACAAACACACACCACTCCTTGCCACAGTCCAAAAAGTCAAATTACACTTACTGCAGAAATACTATTTGCAGCAAATGCTGGTGACACTCGTGACGAAGAGACAACTGGTGATGAAGGAACCGACGATGGAAACGAATTGACACAGTGGAATTACATGAGTATACATAAAGCCTCTATAGACATGGTCTCAGCCATCAGAATACCCTTCTAACATTTTACTTCCGGTACCAGATTTTTGGTGTGGCACAGTGGCTGATCGGTTAGAGCGGTCAGCCCGTGGCGTTCAGTGTGTGCTGAGCGCGCGGGTTCGAGCCTCGTCCGGGGCGTCAGTCACTGTGTAGGGACCTTGAGCAAGTCCTTTGCGCACCATTGCTCTGCAGTACAATTGCAATTGCGCCGTCGAGGCGTGTGTATGCACTTCTGAGCAAAAGATGCTGGAAGAAGGGCGGTATCAAATTTCGGTAATAATAATAATAAATTTACAGTTGAACTGGATCTTAGTCACTTTACCAGTAACTAGTTGTTCCTTGGAAAATTAGGTTAAGCATTGTCAAAAGTCGCCAGCGGTCAACCAGGTGCGATGATTGGATGAATGCACAATGTAGAACTAATTCACCCGAAAACGACTTTTTGTCCTCTATAAAGAATTACATCGTCATTGCTATGTTTGTGAGACCGAGGAACCAATTGAAAAGACATCTGCTAGCTGTCTAGATTCTAGAAAGTTACTCAAATTAAGTGAGTCTCACAGCGTAGCTTAGCTATTATAACGATAGATCCATGACGGTCAGTCATTCCAGTTCAGGATGTTGGCATCGTCGTTGGGCTAATCTGAGAATTATCACTTTCATGCATCTATGTATTTTAGTTAAGCAGCATTACTAATTTTGTGTAGCAGATTAATATTTCTATGGTAACAATGTTACGTATACAATAGCAATGTTACTTACAATTTTAAGTGACATTACTATTGTAAATTAGTTAAGTAACATTACTATTGTAATTTAGTTAAGTAATATGACTATTGTAATTTTTTAGATGATGCAATGTCTGAAATTCTAAATAGTCGTAAACTATTATAATAGTTACTCATTATCTCTGAAACAATCTGCATTTAATCACGTGTCCGACATCGACTCTTAGAGGCCGTTCACATATTATATAAAGATGAAGGGGTGGGTGAGTGGGTTCCGGTTTTGTTAGCGTTATATTGTGTAGGGTGGAGGGGAGTACGTTGAAGGTTTCGTTATATAACAAACTTTTTTCAGTTTATGCTATTTTGCCTGTTTACCTGCCAATTGGAAATTCCATGTACCACGGACTTCATTGTTTAATCGAAGTTCACAATATGTTGTGAACCAAAACTAGCACCATTAGCTGCCACCTGACGAATTGATTTCACGTTCTTACTTATTAGTAAATCCACTTTTAACAATTTCCTGCGCATACCTTTAAACGCTCTAAACTTCAATTCTGTGTGCTTTGTTTTGATTCTGGTTTAAATTAAAATTAATTCACTTGAAATAATTATTTTGGTAGATATTATCATGATGTTTGATTTCATTTTCTATAGTATGTGCAAATAGTTTATGTTTGCTTAAATACCCAATTGCAGTTGTAATATACACTTTGTATACATCATACGCAATTAAATAGGTAGAGTTGTACCGCGAACCTATCGATAAAGACCTCATTGTGCAATCCATTCTGTGTGATACTGTTATGCTCATTTCTAGTGCAAAAAAGGAGGGAAACTAATATGGTGCTAATATGATACGGCACTACCATGTATTTTCATGCTGTATTAGTAGGCCTATATGTAGATACATGGTGACAATCGTTGACTATCCAATTAGTTACCGTATTTAATACAAGTGAATTTAGCGCCATTAAAAGTCCGATTATTACGATACAGAGGAGCTCCATACATCCAGTCTAATCATCACTGGCACGAGAGAGTACACAATTTTTAAGGTGCCTTTTATTACATTGCTAATTGGGCGCATGATGATTTCTTTACTGCAGTTCTTGAATTGGAAAAAGGCAATTATCAGTTGAATCACTACTATTAAAGTGCTAACTAACATTGTATTGTTATAAAAGTTTCAAATTGTGCAATACAATGATGCCGATTGTGTGTCTTTTAATATAGGCTGGGGTGGGGTAGGGGGTGGGTAGCATATCTGTTATATAATATAGGGGTGGGGTGGGGGGGTCACAGCTGCTGTTATATAACGCTATTAGGGGTAGGGGTGGGTCAAAAATTGGGATTTTATGCGTTATATAATATGTGAACGGACCCTTAGGCTTAGTTGGGGGATTTTACTTCCATCACCGTGGGAGATTAAAGCCCTGATATATAGCGGCTTATAAAGAGACAGTTGGTCACTTTCTTTTATGCGCCCGGAAGGGCAACATCTTCCTCTCAACCGGTGTTCGTCTCATTGTAGGCCCACGTGCGGAGGCTTCCTATTGAAGGCAGAATTTGCTAGACGAAAACAATTCCATTTCCATCTCTCAGCATTGCAAGTAAATTTCTATACAAATAAGCCTATAGTAAATTACTCTACATAAATGGATCTAAGATATATTAAATGATATAGAATGCATGTCAAGCCCATAATGTAACGTAAACTCTTTGAACCTCATCATATGTATCGTTACAATACCACATTCGAATGAACTACGAGAAGAAAGTGAGCGCAAGTACGAGACTTTAGCAACTCACTTTGCTTGAGAATTGTGCACAAGAAGTGATTCAAATGTTAGTAATAGGAAGCTATTGCTTACGTACTTTGGATGTAAGAAATGTCAGAAATGTCAGTGTCAGAAGCAATCGACAATCTCTGCTATTAGAGTCGCCCAAGTCTAGTATGGAACATTAACAAGTTGTATGCCATTTCAAATATGGATTACAAGTCAACGTCTTATATAATATATATATATGTATATATATATATACCTGTCTAAGTTGCCTGTGAACCGAAATCACGAACGTGTATAAGCAGTCGTTCAAGTATCTGTCCAGTACATTTCTAAACTCTCAAATGAAGCAGACAAAGAACACTTGTCATGTATGCTGTGGTTAAAGAATGCTATTTCACTGCTTCTGGCCTCACAATCACAAAATTTATGTTGGGTTCTCCTGAGATTTCGGTGGATAAATCAAAGGCTTTGAAAGTCAACGCCAAATTGGTCTGTGTGCAGTATTCATTCATTCAAACATTTATATAGCGTCCTTTCATGGTATCTAAAACCGTTCATAACTCCAGTCTGGACAAAAAGCAAGTTTTAAGATGACTATAAAATGTTCCACGACATGATTTAAGGAACAGACGTAACTCCAGAGAAATGCCGTTCCATACACTAGGTCCTATCTGTAATACAGAGAATGCACGGGTTTGTATAGCTGAAGTACGGACAGACAGAACCACAAGAACTCCCCTCTCAGCAGAGGGAAGGGAGCGTCTACACCGGGCCCTCAATACTGGCTGACAAAGGTCTGTTAGATAGACTGGTGCGAGGCAAAGTTGCCATCGACAGACCAGAGAGACAACTCTGTACTCAATGCGGTGTCGGACTGGAAGCCAATATAGAATCTTCTAGTAAGAGAAATCATATCCGCAATCGTTAAGATATATATCATATATCTTGTGACATGACAATACTTTGGCATCTGGCCAATAAGGTGCGCTGCAGTTCGCAGTACACGATCCAGACAAGACAATCTGCTAGCTGGCACACACGAATAGAGCGTTGATGAGTTACCAAACCATGTTGTAATGAAGGCATGAGCAATAGTACTTGCAGTCCTTGCCATTAGCGAACGTGCAACTGTGCGGAGCTGATGAAGTTGGTAATAATAGTAATCACGACTGATTAGGGCGATCCAGGATCATCTGGCTATCAGGATATTATCTAGTAAACAATTAGATGAACTTCAGATGACTTCTGCTCAGAAACTTGCACGTTGCACGTTCTTAAGTGTGAAATATCTTTCTGCCACATACTTCCATTCGAACCCCAGACACTTAGATTATTTATCGCAGACCATTAGAGCGTCTCTTTATTTGTTCTTGCACTGTGCAACAGCGACCTATCCCGCCTTTGTCTCCGCCCACGACCTTCGGCTGTGATAAACTATGAACATTATATATAAGATTATATATGATAATAATTATATATCAGTCCTGCATGAGGGGTCAATGATAGGTGGCCGTCAGCCTATCTGTCAAGGCTGGCCTACAGGCTTCTCTTTGGCTAGGCCTGTAGGATGGCGGGTGTTTTGGACTAGGCTCTTGCTTAATTGGCCGATGCAGCCTGTAATACTATTATGTTGATAAGAGAGTGAAACGGAGAGGCATCAGGGACAAACGTTGCTGCAGATCCAGGTAACTTTTCTTTGATTTCATGGATGTCGATGTCGAAATCACACTTTAAGAATTTCTTAACATAGTCAATAAGCTTTGCAAGAATGAAACGGTTTTCAAGTAGGAGACCTAAGGCGGATGTTCTAGGGCAGATAGAGACACAGCACGTGAGAAGGCTCCCAGTCTTACCCATGCTGCATAGAGGCATGCGACGTAGGCCCTAAGGGATGGATTGCGATCAACATACCACGTGCTCGTTCTTAAGATTAACAGGTGCTTGAATAATGGTCGAGAGTAATTCAAAACCGGGTCAAAGGCAGCTTAGTCAGGTATATATATATATATATATATATATATATATATATATATATATATATATATATATATATATATATATATATATATATATATATATATATATATTATGTCAGCGCTATCTAATTCAAATATTGTGCTTTCATAGAAATTATATGTTGGCTGTAAATAGTAAATACTAAGAAAATTAAGATGTAATAAACCAGCAAATAGCAATTTTTTTCTGTCGTGAAATAATAAACTCTGTCACTTGTCTGTTTCATGCGTTTGAATGTTGCTTAACAGCGCCTGACCAGAGATCAACGAATGCTTTGGTTTCTTGTGTGCAAACGACTTTGAACTGACTTCTTTCTTTCATTTCGGTCCTCTATATAAATGAGCTGGCTATACTCGTATGCTGTACTTACTTATTTATGTAATGCACGTTCCACACGTAAATGCATGTATCCATCGACATGTGGGCATCATATAGGCATACAGCATTGCATATAGCAACGATTTTGAAGCCCTTTAATGACGTTGCATGATTTGCACTTTTCCCTATAAAGAACGTTCTTTCTGCGTGTATTAAGGGTAGTGGCCTTCCAATGTCCTCTTACTGTGTCTGTTCTTCGGTTGTCATCAAACCGCCTTCTCTTCTCTTCTAATCTTAATAGAGTATCAGTGTCCGATATGCCGGGGGTTCGAGGGGGTTCGACCCCCATGCTTCTATCCCTTGACCCCTCTGTTTATAAAGTCTGATCGACCCCCAAAGGGGTCGACTCGATCCCCTCACATTCATTGAGCGCACAAGCATTACTCGAAACAGATTTTTTCCGGCCATGGACTGTCAGGCTTCGAAATGATTTCAGTCGTGAAGAAATGATTTGAGCCGAGACGGAATGATTTGAGCCGAGATGGAATGAATTCAGCCAAAACGGGCAATTAGCGGCCCTGCTCGTATGTGTTGCTTTTCACAAATTACCGGCTAAGCGCCTGGTATAAGGAATATATATATATATATAGGCTATGCACACACGGAAATGTATAAACATAAATAATTGACACTGAGTGCATGGAGCGACGCTCAGAAACCATATTCTTGTATTATATGCCAGATGAAACACGCGTTCATCCAGATTTTCCTAAATTCTCCCACCCCCACGCTAACTTCGGAACTAGCCCAAGCCTCGATGAGGGAGTAAGTCGTTAAAGTGAAACTTAATACTGCTCTACTTTGTGAGTCAGTAGGCAGCATCAAACAATCAATTGAATATTCCTGCGGACGCCCGTAGACCTATACAAAATATATAAAACAAAACGGGCATTTGAGTGATTCTGCCGCAGCGTTGGATTTAACTGAAATGAAGCGAGTTAGCAGTCAGCAAACGATATCTTCTTTCTTCAAACGTTTTAATGCTAGAAGGTAACTTACTCAGTACATATATACTGTAACATAATTTACTTGTAAAAACCGTTCAAACTTTTGAGTAAATTTAATTATGCATGTGTTATGAATAAATTTAAAATGCGACATGGTGTTCTGTTGCTACAACACTATAGCCTACGCAAAGTTGTTCAACAAAGACATGTAGATAGAAGGCGAGTTCCCAAATTTTATTGCTCGTAAATAAGCTGGTGCCTCGCGCATGGGTTCATAAAAGTGTGTAGATTATGATTACGACAAGTAGGACTATTAACACGTTATGTTGACAGTAATTTAACATGTAGGCTCTAGGCATAGTTCACTTGCCCGACATGCTAAGTTAACTGTATTTTAATTTTCGACTATGTCAAGGCTTTTTATTTTGTTATATGAAAGTTTAAAATTATGTGAACATAGTAGGCCTAAACGCTTTTTTATTAAGGATTAGGAAATGTAAAAAGTAAATTTTACACAATGGTTTTGTAGACTCCATGTGGTTGCTTGACATGATATTAATACGTTTTTAATTATTATTATTGTTATTATTTTTATTATTATTATTATCATTATTATTATTATCATTATTATTATTATCATTATTAAAATGTATGCATTTGTCATACTTGCATCGTCTTACACTGCTAGTAATTGCAGAATCTAGACTTATTGTGGAAGTTCATTAATTACTTGAAAAAAAAAGGAAAGTTGGAAATGTTGGCTATTTCCATTATTTTTTCTGTGTTAATCAGACTAGCCAAGGGGTTTGAAACGTGAGGACCAGAATAAAAAATTCATTGCGGCTTAGGAAATTATTAGGTCTTTTTGTATAACTATATCTTTGACCCCTCTGCTTCTTGTTTGACAAATCGGACCCTGTAGAGTGTAGAGACTAAAGCAACGCCGCCGCTGATCAGTGGACAACTGGGCATCGCTTCTGCTCTTTTCCTCCATTATTTCAGAATTGCTTTGCGCCCCAGATTCAGAGTTTGTGACCTCGCGAGTGTTGTCCTGATCACAAAGCGCACACACACACGCACATACACGCACACACTTCACGGCGTCTGGTGATCTCCAAGTGGCTCTACTTGAATATCTCTGTGATTATAATCTGAAAATGAGTTCCCACAGAAGTGTTTAGGTTTGTGTTGATGGTGTATGATTGTAAAGGAAACGTTTCTTCCAATAGATCGTCATCTGATTGTTGTTGATACACCTCCGTCGTCGTCGTCGTCCTCTTCTCTCTGTTCACCGATACTTATTTGACTCCTAGCAAATCATGACTAATGAAAAATCGAAGCCTCCGAACGCTAAGAGCAAGGAGCCGAAGCAGGTTCGATCTCCAGCGGGTCATCCAACGCCTCCTGATGGCGGATGGGGTTGGCCCGTTGTAGTCGCCTCCTTCGTTTCAAATATGATCGTCGATGGAATCCTCTACACATTTGGAATACTCTATATCAAACTTGTGATTGCCTTTCCCGACGCCAGCAGCGGCCAGATCGCTCTGGTTGGGTCTCTGCTCAGTGGACTCTATCTCATCGGAGGTAAGTCTTCAAGAGACCTTCACGCTATAATTACGGAATCAATTATTACAAACTGGAATGAGACGTCTACTTTTGTATTTAAACCAGAAGTTTAAGTCAGTTGAAGATAAAAACGCTATAGAGGAGAAGGCTAAGACGAGTATTCAGCATAATTAGCCTAAGAAAATATCCTATGAACCCCTCTCTCGTTGTTCGCAGCTGCCTTTACCCCCCTCCTCCTACTCCTCCTCTCACTGTGCTTGCGAATGCCTTCTGCACTCCAATTGCGAATAGAAAGGCGTCGATGAGACCATCTTTTGATCAGTTACATCAAACGTAGATGGACTAAACAATTGAAAAGATCCAATGCATTATTATGCTGAGTCCTGGCTTCTTCTCGCTCGCCTGACTTCTCACTGAACCGAAACATGTAAGCGGACATCCACAATCCTTCCTCATATCCCTACTACATCGCTCTTTGCGGACGACACGATGCATACGACGTTGGTTCTGCGATCAGTTGTCCTGTGTAGTTGGTGAGTTGCTGTTAGTTGTTAGTGTTGTGAGTGACTTGTACGGTTGTTGTTGTCTTTTAGGTCCTATTGTCAGCGCCCTTGTCAATAGATTTGGTTGTCGTGCGGTTGCCATAGCAGGCAGCATTATCACTGCAATCGCCTTCATCATCAGCTACTTCGCCAAATCAGTTGAGGTGCTCATAGTTTCATACGGAGTCTGCGGAGGTACGTCATCTCCTTTGCTTACACCACTCATAACTAATTGTCAAATTAAAAGGAATCATAATTAGAATTGCAATTATAATTATAATTACAATAATAATAATAATAGTAATAATAATAATGATAAAACTGATAAAATGATAATTATAATGATGATAAAAATAATAACAACAGTAATAATAATAATAATATTAATAATAATAATAATAATAATAATAATAATAATAACTGAATTACCCCCTAATGAACGAGCAAAAGGTAGAGCGAACTAGAGCGTACACAGAATGACTGACAGATATTGATTGAACATCTGAATCAATCGTTAATTATTGAGCGATGGAGTGATCTGAACAACAGAAGAAACAGAGAGGAAACAACTAGTGAATGAGTGGAATCAGTGGAGTGAGTGGAGGAGTGAGTGGAGTGAGTGGAGGAGTGAATGGAGTGAGAGGAATCAGTGGAGTGAGTGGAGGAGTAAATGGAGTGAATGGGATCAGTGGAGTGAGTGGAGGAGTGAGTGGAGTGAGTGGAGGAGTGAATGGAGTGAGTGGGATCAGTGGAGAGAGTGGAGGAGTGAGTGGAGGAGTGAATGGAGTGAGTGGGATCAGTGGAGAGAGTGGAGGAGTGAGTGGAGAAGTGAATGGAGTGAGTGGGATCAGTAGAGTGAGTGAAGGAGCAAGTGGATTAAGTGGAGTCAGTGGAATAAGTGGAGTGAGTGGATGAATGGAGGAGTGAGTGAAGTGAGTGGGATCAGCGTAGTGAGTGGAGTGAGTTGAGTGAATGGAGTGAGTGGAGTGAGTGGGGAAGTGAGTGGTGGAGTGAATGAAGTGAATGGAGTGAGTGGAGTGAGTTGAGTGAGTGAAGTGAGTGGGGTCAGTGGAGTGAGTGGAGCGAACGGTGTGAGTGAAGTGACTGGAGGAATGAGTATGGTCAGTGGAATGAGTGGAGTGAGTGGAGTGATTGGAGGAGTGAGTGAAGTGAGTGGGGTCAGTGGAGTGAAGGGGCGAAAGGTGTGAGTGAAGTGAGTGGTAGAGTGAATGGAGCGAGTGGAGTGAGTTGAGTGAGTGGAGTGAGTGGGGAGTGAGAGGAGGAGTGAGTGGTGGAGTGAGTGGAGGAGTGAGTGGAGTGAGTGGAGGAATAAGTGGATGTGTGAGTGGTAGAGTGAGTTGGAGTGTGTGAAGTGAATGGAGTGAATGGAGTGAGTGGAGTGAGTGGAGTGAGTGGGGTCAGTGGAGTGAGTAGAGTGAGCGGAGCAGATGATTCGAAGGGCAACCGAATGATCCAGTGAAGAGTGGGGGAGTGAGTGTAGTGAGTGGAGGTCATCCATACATATTCAGAGTAAACTAGATAGAGGATCATCGTTGGAATGATCACCATCCATTGATCTGATGTTTCGATGTATAGGTTTTGGCTTTGGAATGCTTTATCTGCCTTCGATCATCATAGTTAGTCTCTACTTCGACAAGAGGCGAGCCCTAGCGACTGGAATCGCCGTCAGTGGATCTGGAATTGGGACGTTCGCCTTCGCTCCACTTGTCACTTACTTAAACGACGAATACGGATGGCGAGGGACAACCCTCATCCTCAGTGGCATCATGCTCAATGGCATTGCCTGTGGCATCGTCTATCTTCCACTGAAAGCCAGCAAAGCCCCGCAGCCACCACCAGTCCAGTCCACCGAGACTCCTCGTCCATCTGTTCCACTGCAACCGATTTCTGATGCAGAGCATAACAAGGACCATGAGCCTAATGAGGAACCAGCTCGGCCATTCGATCGGTCGGATGTCTTCTACGCCGGCAGCGTTACGACTCTGAACGAGTACAAAGCGAGTGCAAACATGGCCAGCTACATCAACAGCGTAACGAGCATTCCCCAGCAGAAGAAAGAGTCTGCCATTCTGTCCGTAATTAAGACGATGTTCGACTTCAAACTGCTTCTCAGCCCAACGTTCATCGTCGTCTGTCTCGGTGGAATCCTCGGATTCATGGGTAAGCTCTTCCACATTCTCCCCGAAGCTCTTCCACATTATGCCCGAAGTTCTTCCCATTCTGCTCGAAGCTCTTCCCCATTCTGCCCAAGTCTCCTCCCCATTCTGTCCGATCGGTCGTCATTTCCTAAGCATTCAATCTCCAAAGGAATGCTTAGATTGGAGACACCAAGGACTATATGTATGTCACTCTCCACAGCACCAATATTTCCATTGTTTTACCTCTTTTCTTAATCTTATATACAATACATAATTACATGTGTAACTGCAATGTCAATCATAGTGAATTATTTTTGACGCTCTATTAATGCACTGAGGTCATTTGTCGTAGGTCATTGACTGTGTAGCAGTTGCTTCTGTGTTAAATACAAATACATTTTATGTTTTACCTGTGGACAATGCTTTGTACGCTTGACCTTTGAAATATTGGGTCAAGGCGACCAGCATGACGTAGGATTCATTATCGTCTCGAAAGGTCTATTATCTGTAACAAACCAATAATAAACAGATAAGCACTGAGGACATCATCTGATGATGGCCTCAAAACAGATCAACCATTTCAATCCAATACAGTATTATGATCATCAGTTGACCTACGTCTTCTGGGTACAAAGAAACTTTGCAGCAATAATACTGAGTCAAATACTGAGCAAACAGGCAGTAATAACATGAACAATAACAATAATAATTGTTCAACGTCTCTGCATATGCGCCTAAAGATTCAAGTAATAGTTGTAATGGAGGCAGTAGTAATAGTAATAGTAGCAGTAGTAATGGATGTAGTGGGTGGAGTAGTAGTGGAGTAGTAGTAGTATTGTAATTATTTCTGATTTTTATGATTATTGTTATAGCCTCGAGATGCACAGGATTTTCAAGGACTTGAATTCAAAGAGTTAATTTTTATACTATTTTTACTATTATTACTACTATTATTTTTTTGGCCCAGAGGTACATATGATCCCTTGGGTTTAAAAAAGTAGGGGGCGTTCTCTGGAATGGCTAGTCTTCGCAGATAGTATTATTATTATTATTGTTATTATTATTATTATTATTATTATTATTATTGTTATTATTATTATTATTATTGATAATTATTATTATAATCATCATCATCATCATCTTAATTATTGTTGTTATTATTATTTTTATTATTATAGTTGTAATCATCGTCATCATCATCGTCATCATCATTATTTATTATTATTATTATTATCAATTTTATTATTATAGCAATAATGCTATTTAGCTATGTGTATTCGAAGCAGATGACGTTCACGTGTTGGACAATCATTTTGGGTTATTTAGAATTAAAATCTTATTATATTGCTGTTATTATTATCATAATAGTCATCATCATCATCATAATCATCTTCTCACTCACCTACACACACAATTGGATCGTCCTTCTTAATCATGCGCTATTTTCGTATCATGTGACGATGAGCTTTGATGCGTGATTAATTTAGTATTTGATGGCAATTAGACATGTAGGTCACTTATCGGGTCTTAGGTCGACGACTTCCCAGGTGATGGATGTCCCATAAAGCACACACACCTACGCACCTACACACACCTACGCATACACACACACACACACCGACCCTCCTTGATCGAGCGCAATTTTAGTTAGACGGCATCAAGGCTGAAGCTAAATGTGTATGTCAGTCTTCTGACATACATTCTCAAGCGATAAAACCGGTTTTTACTTGGTCTTTAAGTTTGCCAACAATTAAAGCGAATTGATCCGAGCCAGATGAGGAGGATGAACCTTCTTTAGAGGAGGATCCTCCCTATCTAAGCCGTGAGCTTTGGTTACAAGGGTTGTTGGAAGAATGTTCTGGCTGCACTACAAACTAAAGAGCTAACTCAAAGACCGAACATAGCAGAAACGCTGCTACCTCAAACACCTGCATTACGTTGTAAACCTTACACGTCGTTCGAGTCCTTGCTTACAGCAACAGTTACTGACGTTGCTGTTGTTGTTGTTCTTCTGCTCAGGGTTCTTCACTCCGTTCGTCTACTTAGCTGCCTACAGCAAGCAGCAAGGCGTCAGTTCACAGAAGGCAGGTCTTCTGCTGTCTATCGCCGGCATAAGCAGCACCGTCAGTCGCCTGGTGGCAGGGTGGATGGCAGACCAACCCTGGGCTGACTCACTCATCATTCATAACGTAGCCATCATCATTGCAGGTGCTGCCACCTGTCTGCTGCCGTTGCTCACAATCGCTCCTCTCCTCTTCATATACTGCGTCGTATTTGGGATCATGCTAGGTACGTTACGAAAGGCGGTCGGGCCTCTCACCAATACTCTAGAAGTTATTAGCACCACATTACTATCATTCGCTACAAATTCACACTACATTTATTGTGATTAAGTCGCTCAAAGCAAGCAGTACCTTCAAAAATTTGGCTAATCTATGTTGGTTGGGCTTAAACGCTAATAATTATGTAATTGATACGAAGTCTACCATTAAGCGATTTGGTTTATAGCTGTATAATAATTAACGTGATATATATATATATATATCAGTACTATATATATATATATATATTTGTGTTTGTCATGAACACTATAGTAGCTTATGAACATATTGAATTTCCCGAAATCACTTCTAAACAAGTGTTTGACAAAGTTTTACAAATAAACTGGAGCCCAGAATGAGGATGTCACCGTTAGAGTCAAACAATTCTTTCGACCAGTGTATAGTCGAACCTGGTCCAACCTGATATGATCTGATGAAATCGTCTCAGATTAATTATTTGCGACCACGTCCTTCCATACCCAACGCATTCTCTCGGAATCGGATCCGAGCAGCTTCTAGGCTACATCAGTATATCGTATGATTATTAGATAAGATGATGCCATATATCGGGTACCATATCCCACATCGTTCGTTTGCATATATATATATATATATATATCAATCGTGTTTATTGTATACGTTTAATATCGTCTTACAAGTTGTCTCTGTTGATGATTCGCTCAGCTGATGAGCAGTTGCTGTTGTTCGTTGTTCTTAACAGCTGCCTTCATCGCGTTGAGGTCAATCGTACTGTGTGACCTCATTGGTCTCCAGAAATTGACCAGTGCCTTTGGACTTCTTGTTCTCTTCCAGGGAATAGCCATACTGACCGGAACTTATCTCTCAGGTACGTAATTATAAGTCCAGATAAATAAAAAGTCTGATTGAATTCTCAATCGCCCCTGTTATAGCCTACCTAGACTAAAATACGGCCGATTAGGGTATGATGTAATATATATATACATATACATATATATATACATACATAAATTATATATATATATATAGGCTGTTGCTGCCATTGCACTGTTGACGACATCGTCATCATAACTGCACTAACATGTGAATTTCATGGGCCAGACAAGTGAAGCAGTTCATCCATCA
Organism: Bimastos eiseni; assembly: GCA_959347315.1. Taxonomy (NCBI): domain Eukaryota; kingdom Metazoa; phylum Annelida; class Clitellata; order Crassiclitellata; family Lumbricidae; genus Bimastos; species Bimastos eiseni. Next base: position 7,416,669 of record OY365817.1, read on the forward strand.
GTGATGACGTAATCGTTACGATGCTTCCAATAACAAAAATAATCACGATATGGGAATAGATAAAATGAGATGATGGCGAATTGATGTTTGCACCTATGGATGAAGTCATGGCTCGCAGTGTGCACAATTGGCAGCATTACAGAAGTCCTGTGGGTGGTAGGATCGAAATGTATCTTCCTCAAAAGGAGGCAATCTTAACCAGATTGGATGAGATCAGCACAACAGATCATTGCAGGTCTTCTTGTATACAAACCTACTTTTGAAATATATGGCAGTATTATACTTATAAAATTATGAAGCACGCGTTAAATGGTTGAAAAGAGAGTATACAGGACCTATAGCTGAAGGATTCACTCGGTTGAAGCGCATACACAAATTCAAGTAAAAACGTCGTTCGCTTCTCTTCAGCGCAATGAAGGACTATCGAATGTCACACGGAACAGCTGAGGATATGGAGGGGCCTAAGCCTTACATATTGCAAAGAACTATAATTTATATCCAATCTTCATCTCGTTAACCGTCTGATCAAATCGTAAATTATTATTGTCAAGGTATGATGATAATAAGGATAAGTTAATCGTATAATAAGTTGATAATATAATAAGTTGATAATATAATAAGTAGATAATATAATAAGTTGATAATATAATAAGTTGATAATATAATAAGTTGATAATATAATAAGTTGATAAGTTGATAATATAAGGATAAGTTGAAGCACTAAATGTCAGTGATTGGCCGAAGCTGTTGACCCGAATAAAGCGAATTACAATACGTATCGCAGGACAAAGCCTAGGACAAAGGCTTTGGACAGACGTAAAAACACTAGCTTACATAATACTCATCCCAAATTTCCGATCCGACAAAGTGCAAAGCCTTTAACCTTTTTGATAAAACTGAGGCAGATTCTTATATCGCTTTGTGTCTTTATTTTCCCCTATGCTTTTCTATAGAGTAAAAATTCAACCCAATGTAACTCAGCAACGCAGATAATTATTTCACATGTTTTATGAATAAGTGCGGTTTATTGACTGTGTGCGCCTATGGAAGGTCAGTGTGTTTACAAAGATTTAGTGGGAAGAGCTTTGGTTGCATTCAGTGATTGGTGATTAGTAAGGTGCAAAAGTGCGCATTAGCAGCCAACATTCTCTGACTCGTGTGGTGCAGCTGCGCTTATCTTCTTTTACAAAACTCATTCACTCATACACTGTATTGTAAACTGACCGATTAAACCCGTTCAACATCATCCTGACAATCTGACATTTTCTGGATTGGTTCTTTTGGTTGAGCTACGACGCAGTAGACTAATTTCATGCATGGATCGCGTGCATTTCATGCTGATGCCCTAAGGAATAGAACTTTTTCTTAAAGAAGCGCAGAGCTCATGCTTTTTCTGATGGGCTTTAAAATATCGGGATGTCAAACTGATCTTCACTGGTGTCTGACTAACCGCGTCTCAGATTCGCATTTCCGATTGACCTTGGGACCTTATAGTTTTTTTAAATAATAGAATTCAGTTTGAGTCAGTTGACTACGAGCTAGCAGTGCGTTTGTTCGATTCGCGTGCTTGCACGAATAGGCTTTATCAACGACTTTGGAGCTGTACCATGGATCAATCAATCTTTCTACTCATGCTATGCTTACCCGCAAAGCAATTAAAAAATATGTCGCGCTTATAGAAACTCCAGTCAGGCCTATATTTAGAGATTTATAATGATTTGGAGATCTGGCACCAATGGTCCTATCACTCCTATGGATGAGCAATTTAACCACTGTTGCTAGTTGATAACTTCAATATTAGTCATCTTCGTGTATAGACCTATATTGGCTGATTTCATGCAACATACACATGTTTATAATGACGGGCTTTGCCGGTGATATAACGTTGTGCGCAGTAGTCAGCGCATATAATATGTGAGGGCGCTTCATTTTGCGTGCTTTTCTTCTTTGCCACATCTGATCCGGTCAACGGGTCAGCCACATCTGACCCATTTACATTACGTCTCAGCGCCGTAATGTAAATATGTTATCATATCCACGTTTGTTTTCGTGTATTTACAGGGGTCATTTACGACCGCACTGGGTCCTATACGGCGCCGTTTGTAGTCGCCGGAATGCTCATGATAATGGCGGGTGTAGTCTGTCTTCCTATTCGCCGAATCGCCCGATGGGAAGAAGCTCGGCTGAAGAAACACGGAGGAGGAACCAGTCAGACGGATGAAACGAGAAGATACACGCCAGTTCAAACGAGCGACACGAACGCCTAGCAATTTATGTCGGTCTCTAATCCTAATAGCCAAACAAATACAATTCTGGTCAAATCATTTAGTCCTAAAGTTTCGAATTATTATTGGCAGAGTCCTATCATGATAGCGGAGATTGAAATCCACGAAGATTACCTTAAGTGGCCAGTGTTCACATACAAATACACAAGCTTACAAGAACTTATTACTTAGCCTACGGAAGATACGGTACACATCTATAGTAAACGTTTTCTTGTCGTATAAGATTAACCGGACGAATCCGTTTTTGTGTCAAAATAAACCCGCTTTTAGGTCATTGTGACGATGTACGAAGGGATTCAGGCTGGAAGGGTCTGAAATGATTGGAAGCATGATAGCGACACATGTAGCGACCTTGTGCATGCCTACGCTTTTGGACTGAGAAGAGCAAGAAGAAGACCTTGATGGTTATCTGGAGTAATTCATAGCAACTCTATCTGCAGTCGGTAACAGTAACGTCTTTACTCCGATGATCGGCGTTCGTCGCTTCATCGAGGCCTCTATGCCGTCCTTCCTTGCTTCAGTAGCTGCGGATGAATCAGAGGACATACGTTCTCAATGGTTGGCCGAATCGCCTCCTATCGACAGGCATTGGCAAGATGGTTCACAGAAATAAGATTACAATCTGATTCCAGGTTGTTTTAATCATAATTATTGTAACGGAACGGGGCCTATTCGACAGTGACCAGGATGACGACTTGCAGCCCCGTCCGATATGGGGGTAGTTCGAGTTGCAGTCCGCTGAGTAAGGCTTCAGTGGTTTGCTGAAGACTAACCATTTAAGGTTTAAATAGCTCCTTTCTGGATGACGCTTGGAATAAGACACGCTTGTTCGATAATCTTCTTTTAATGTACAACGGAAACCAATACTTCTGTAGCGCCGATTCGGAAACAGTCCGTTTCTCACTCCCTCAATACGCCCTACGTCGATAACTAACGAGTAATTGCAACGCTACGTCAATGGCTGACGGCGACTACTATGCTACGTCAATGGCTGACGGCGACTATTATGCTACGTCAATGGCTGACGGCGACTATCGCAAATCTGCGACGACTATATCCACGACGACTATCGCAAGCCACGACGACTATTCGTGCTTCATAGGAGCCGAGACTGCAAGGCCGAAGCCGAATCTACAAGGCTCCCCGATGACAATCTCCAGACGACGGCGACGACCACGATCCTACGACGACTCTCCGATGACGACTCTCTGATGACGACCCTCTGATCCTTTTATACTAATTTGCCGTAGATAGTAGATGATACACAGTAGATAGGAGACAGTAGACAGTAGAGACTACACAGTAGATAGGATACAGTAGATAGTAGATATCTACAGTAGATAGTAGATAGGCGTATACAGCAGGTAGATACTACAGGAGAAAGAACACAGTAGACAGGCGTACACAACAGGCAGACACTACAGCAGGCCGACACCAGGTAGGCGTACCCCTGAACCGTTACATTATTAGCATTTTTATTTTAACTATTTTTATGGTGATTGAAATGCTGTTCAATTCTGAGTTTCATTCTTACTTTTCCGACTAATTTGTGAAATATCAAAATAGCAACTAAAATGTACTCAGGTTTACTTGTTTAGTTTAAATAAGCAAATAGTATGCTGACGTGAATAAAATTAACGGTATTTGTCACTTCAGTTTCTTTTTTATCATAATTCGCCTTTGTGCCAATGAGAACCAGCCAACGAAAATGTTTTTGCTAAAACATGAGTAGTGCATACTCTAATGTAGAGTGACCAGAGAGAAGTTCTGACATACTCCCTGGTAATCAATCTTCAGAAATTTCTCATCGCTCACAATAGCCACGTAAGAGCGAACAGATTATTCACCTGGTTATTATGTATAAAAGGCTTGAGCTTGTCATATGAAAATAAAGGTCGCTCGTTTCCTTTTCTGACAGGGCTTGACCGACTTCAGTGGGGTTAAAACACATAGGGACTGTTTGGTTGCCACAATCTTCTCAATAGTCTTGAACACAAAGGAAACTAAATTATTCACAAGAAGTGAAGAGCGATTTTTTAAAATTCCCGGTGTCTGTCTTTCCAGATGCACCCCACCTAGCTAAGCCGCAAGGTCATCAGCTGATTCTGTTCGCCTGCAGCGTCTCTCCCGACGAACGATTGGAAAGAAAGCTCAGATGTGATGGTATTATTCAATAGCATAAGGTAAAATTTATGCAACTAGGCCTAAAACACTATTTTAACAATTAATATTACCAATACATGAATATTGTATGTTCCTTAAGATAAGATTGAACTCCCACCAAAGTCTTCAGGAAGAAGCAGGAGGTATCTCTAGTGAGTGGTGCCTGCGTCTGATTATGAGATGAGATCAATATCCTTTCCTTGCTCCATGCTTCGCTATCTCGTAGGCGACCGACACTAAATCTATCTAAGAACGACAGCTATTCTGTCGTTATGCTCAAGGCATCATCATCATCATCATCATCATCATCATCATCATCATCATCATCATCATCATCATCATCATCATCATCATCATCATCATCATCATAATCATCATCATCAG